>CAIGRB010150289.1:0-10176 GCA_903798255.1 Fraxinus quadrangulata
ATTCTCCAGATACTGTTTCTTGGTGTCAAAATCAATAGGGGGTTTTTAGCAAGGAATTTATGGGTATTATTATATGTTATTTTTAATGTTTTAGCTGAGTTTTGAGTAGATTTTATGGCGCTTGAGTATGGGGTTGTGAAAACTGGGATCTTTTGATTAAAACCGTGTGTGTTTCTTGACCTTTTACTTGAAGTTCTAATAAATTTTATATCTGCCTGTGACTTTATCCTCAATCTTCAAATTAATTACTGGAACTTGTAGATAATAATTTATAGAGCTCTCCCCGAATTTAATCAACAAGATCTAGTTTGTAGTTTAGCTTTTCGATGATGTTTGGCTTTGCTACATGAAAACCTCTGGGGATCAATTGGTGGTGGTTGTCACTCACAATTTTATCAATCTTATTTTTTTATTACATTTCCCCCTCCCTTATCACTTTATAATTTTTCGAACTATTTTTAATCTCTTTGTTGCTTATGTGGCCCTGCAATTTACTAGTACTAGGTTTTCTGCGAATACTAAGTTGGTAATTTAATGTTCTTATAGTCCTCTGGGGATCAATTTGTGGTATGCTGCGTGTATATGCAGAAATGAAACACGTTTGCACAACAACTTAATTTTTGCTCTCTTAATCATATTGACTGTGGATTTTCTAATTGGTCAGATAGAAGCTTCTGCCTTAAATTTCCCCTACCATTATGTGGGACCACAAGTTTCTCTCTTCCTTTATACACTATGCTAGTGTCTTCCTCCACGATAGAGATTATAGACTCGTTTATAGTTGGATTTAAGCTCTAAAGACTGGTTTTAAGTTCTGGTTTTGAAGCTTATAATAGAGTTGTCCAAGTTGCCCAGGTGGTTGGGGCCCACTCCCCAACGCACCTCTCCTATATCCTCATGAAGACCCTCAAGAAGTTCTGCTTGTTTTCCATGTGCATGAGAAATCCTTTCTCTGTAATAATTTTACCTAGTCTTTTGCAGGATGTGTCGATTTAAAGTGATGGACGGCCTAATGATATTTCCCTTGGAACTTTAAATATCGGAGCGCATAACTTGTTGTGGCCAAGGTTGATTTCTATAACCAAGTTCTCTGACGACTTAAATTTTCTACTGTACTGCTAAATCATAGAGTTGGTTACTGCAGAATGCAGACATCTCAGAACCATGGGAGTTTAGATGGGGCCACCAGATTCTACAATCAACCTCTCGATGAGCTCGAGTCCTATTTGTTAGCTCCATTAGATAATCTTGATCTCTGCACAAACTATGAAGGTGGTATTACACAATTCTCTGTTCAAACACCTGAACAGCACAGCACCATCGAATCATCCACAGGAAGTGGCAGCTTGCTTGCTTATAATTCTCCTTCTACTGTCAGTTTTTCACCCAACGGCAGTCCTGTTTGTCAGCAGGAGCATTCATCAGATATGAATCATTCAAGTTACCATAACTGTTATTTGGATTCAAACATGTCTCATTCAGTGGATAATGTTAATGACCTGGAGCACAAATTAAAAGAACTGGAGAATGTTATGCTGGGGCCTGAAACTCAAATCTTGGATGCACAAAATACCATTTCAGGTGCAGTTAATCAAAATTCACTGGAGGCACAGTTGTCCAAGCAAGCAGTAGAGATGATCCAGAGAAGAAACTTAAAAGAGATCATGGCTGCCTGCGCAAAAGCAGTCTTGGATAATGATGTATTGACTTATGAGTGGTTGATGTCTGAATTACGCTTAATGGTTTCAGTTTCTGGAGAACCACAACAGCGGTTAGCAGCCTACATGTTGGAGGGGTTGGTTGCAAGATTATCCTCGTCGGGAAGCTCCATCTATAAAGCGCTAAGGTGCAAAGAGCCCACCAGTGATGAGCTCCTGTCATACATGCACTTTCTCTATGAAATCTGTCCTTATTTCAAATTTGGATATTTGTCAGCAAACGGGGCCATTGCAGATGCAATGAAAGATGAAAATAGGATACATATAATTGATTTTCAGATTTCTCAGGGCAGCCAGTGGATCACTCTGATCCACGCTCTTGCTTCTCGGCCTGGTGGGCCTCCAGACATCCGCATTACAGGAATAGATGATTCCACATCAGCTTATGCCCGAGGAGGTGGGCTTGAAATTGTGGGTCGGAGGCTATCAGTTGTAGCGGAATCATGTAAAGTACCATTTGAGTTCCATGCCATGCCAATTTCTGCTTGTGATGTTGAGAGTGAACATCTTAAGGTTCAGCCAGGGGAAGCACTGGCTGTAAATTTTGCACTCATGCTACACCACATGCCAGATGAGAGTGTCGCCACTGAAAATCATCGTGACAGAATATTGAGGATGGTTAAGAACTTGTCACCAAAGGTTGTTACTCTAGTAGAGCAAGAATCAGACACTAATACAGCCCCATTCTTTCCCCGGTTTATGGAGACACTGGACTATTACCTGGCTGTATTTGAATCGATCGATGTGGCTTTACCTAGGGATCAGAAGGAACGCATCAACGTCGAGCAATTTTGTCTGGCTCGTGATATTGTCAACATAATAGCATGCGAAGGGCCAGAGAGAGTGGAACGTCATGAGCTTCTTGAAAAGTGGAGGCTACGCTTTTCTATGGCTGGGTTTACTCCTTACCCATTGAGCTCCTTTGTAAATGCTACCATCAAGACTCTGTTGGAGAACTACTGTAAGAACTACAGACTTGAAGAGAGAGACGGAGCTCTATATCTTGGCTGGAAGAATAAGGATTTAGTTGCATCCTGTGCCTGGAAATAAAATCCTTGAATATGCTAGAGATTTTTATTCTAAACATCAGGTAGATCCCTTTCTTTTATCAATGAATCTGGTAGTTATTTGCAGATACTGACTAGTATTTGCAAGGATATCTATATGTAACTTTTTCTATTGAGCTATAATGTGCAATTAGATATTACAAAAATTTAGTAACGTCTAGTAAAACATTTCATTTTGAAGAGGATAACAACAAAATCTGTATACATTACAAATATGTTAACGACGAAATCTGCATAGGTTGACGAAATTGTAATTTATGCAGATCTTGAAGAGATACAGAATTAGAATTAGCTGAGAGCTACTATAAAGCAGGGAAGTACAGCACTTGGATTTTGTAAAATTAGATATTCTGACTTGGAATACGGTCCAGTTCCAACTGAATCATACACTTCTTCATGCTCAATAACTGTCACCAGCTATCGTTCGACAAACTATTACAGCTCTCTTCACATTCTTCCCCTTTGTAAGCCCAGTTTATTCTCACTCATTTCCCCACTATCCATGTTTAGTTGAATCCCATTTTTCTTATTGTATGAAGTGTGGAACCAGATTGAATTACTCTGCAAACACGGCAAGTGGGATCTTTGCAAAGTTCAGCTACTTGTTTACTTTTCGAACCACAGCAGCTCATTGTTGTTCCATAGAACAGTAGCAACTCGTTTCCATCCACGATGGTTCTTGGATGCCTCTTAAACTGCTCATAAGATTTCTTTTTCACAGCCTCTCTGTGCTCTTCAAACTTCTGATAAATGTCCAATGAATTAATCACCTTTAGGACTCTCTGTCTTCCTGGCATACTTTTTTTGGGTAGTTGCACTTGTTTGAAAGATTGTCTCGATTATATTCCTCGAGGGATTCCCTATCTCCAATTCTGTTGTCATGAAGAAATTATTTGCATTATGTTGTCATGAAGAAATTATTAGCATTAGTATCGTGAAACTATAGCCGAAAATGGTGACAGTAAATCCAATATCTTACCATAAAACCTCTCAAGTGATTCTGCCTGAATCTGGGTTGAATCACTAAATTTAGGGGCCGTTCTCTTTGTGTTTCAGTTTTGTATTTTGAGTTTTGAATTCATTTTGAGTTTTGTGTTTTGGGGGTGTATTTTGAGATTGTTAAAAATGTGTTCTTTTTTACATTTTCAAAAATTGTTTTCGAAAATAAAAAAAGGAAAACGTGTTCTCTCTCTCTCTCTCTCTCTCATCCCCTCTCTCTCTTTCTCTATATTCTTTGTTATTCTCTGTGTCCCTTGTTTTCCTTGTTTTCAAGTTTGTTTCCCTTATTTTCAAGTTTTTTGTGGGATTGGTTTGAAAACGTCCAAAACGATGATTTTATCGTTTTTTGGTTTGTGTACAAATTTTTTTTCGTTTTCAAAAACGCATTTTCGAAATTAGGAAAGAGAACGCGTTTTCACTGTTTTGAAAAATCGAAAACAGAAAACGACCTAAAACGGCCAAAGAGAACGGCCCAAATTTTCTATGCCATCAGTGAGTTCAATTTCTGGCTTTCTCTCAGATCTGCTGATCTTCCTCTTTGCAGGAAGACGAGCTACATCTTTTACTTTATTACCACAGTTTATGTTCTGTGTCAAAGCTATCCACATTCCCTGCATCTTCCTTTCTGAAATTTTTCTTTGGGTAAGTTGGAGACACTGCCTTTTCGTCTGCGAGATACAAAAGAATTAAACTGTACACATTTTCAACTCTCTTCTCCTGCAAGTCGAATTCATTTTTTTTCATTAGGGCTTCACACATGCACAATCTTTTCATAAATGGGCAGAGGCGACACTTGAGTCTTTTGGATGCTGTCTGATACATGACGAACCACCTCATCCAAAATATGTGAAAATGATGCCATTTCATGCCTTGTGATGAAAAAATGAATTTGACCTCCACGTGAATATGAATAAATAAGTTCATCATCTCTCTCACAACTGAAGCTCACGTTTCTCGTCATATAGTTACAGATTTACCCAAGTATAGCAGCAATTGTACTCTCTCCCTCCGAGTCCTGCAAAAGGGCCCTTCAGAACAAGAGAGTACTTTTGCTTTCTGAAAAATTTAAGTGATTGATCGTTCGTAAAAAGGGTCTGGTGGGCACAGACGGTGACAGATTTTATATGATTTTGTGTTGATTCATTAAATTTAGACTACTTATATTTATTTTGTTATGATATGAACTTATTTTCAATTTCATGGTGACAAATTTCGTCCCTGCAGCCCACAAACGAACAAAAAGCCTGCTCTATATTATGAGATTCTATCTCCCCTTGGTAAATGTTTCTTGAAACATTTTAGGAAGTCATTTCTCCAAAACTTATCCTGCTTGATTGGCTCGTCTTTGTAGTCACAAGTATAAAAAAGAGCCCACATGGTTGCATCGAATACTTGAAATAGAGAAACACTTGAAGATGGAAAATATACGTGGAGCAGAAAACGAAAGAGTGCATTCAAAATTACTTCACCTTGTAAGTACAAACATTCACCTTTCATTAACAAAGGAACTGGAAAATATGGTAAGTCTATTATTTCTATATTTTTATCAATTTTCAGAAACAATTTTAAGGACCCATAAGAATTCTTCCAAGGTTTTGTGGACATTGGCTAGAAGCTAGTACAGGTTGACTCTGAAAATCGAGCCCTTCAACGAGATTTTCTCTATTTCTGTACAGATTCAACCCTCCATTTACAAAACCATAGCGAGGGATTTGTGATGGTTGAACTATCATAATACTGGAATCACTAGGTGGAATTTGGCTTTGTGTAGTTTCAGCATTCAAGTTGCGCATCTGCCCAATAGTTTGATTCTGGTTAATTCCGACCCCAAGATCGAGACTAAGCGAGCCTTTATCTTCTGGCTTCATTCTTGAAGTACCATTAAATGGCATGGTTCCTGCAAATTCATGGCTACTGTTCTTGGCAGTCGGGACGTCGTGGTTGTGTTTACCCTCGTACGTAGTTATAACTGCTTTGAGATCATGGGATGCCCTTTCAACGTGCTTCCTGACTAGACATCCAGCATTTGTGCACTTGTAGTAACTCCTTCATTGCAGATGAAATAAATATAAAAACACCACAGTTTTTGCGCAGAAAAATGTAGTAGGTTTAATTAGAGGTTGCATGCAAAGGACAATTTTAAGCGAAGTACTTTCAAGTCCACAAGTATGCGTACAAGGCGACAAAATATCAGCTAGATCCAAATGAATACAAACCCAAGTTTTCACTGCCTAAGTAGTAAAGATTCCATGTAATATTAAGAGCCTATTTGGGCCCCATTTTATTGTAAAAATGCATTTTGGAATGGTAGATTGATGGAGAATATGCGGTTAAAAAATAAGGAAAAGTTTTGAGTTTGAATGTAATATTATTTTATTAAAGAATGTGCGGTTAATAAGAAGAGAGAAAAATATATTTCGAAAATAATGAGGATCAAACAAGCTCTAAGTTCTATCATCTTCTGGAGGAAACACTATGAGTTTGCATGATTTGCTTGCAAATACAAAGATAGTAGAGGCCAAAGGGCGTGTAACACTTCACACGTTTAGATGCAAACTTCATTTTCAGCCTAATTCCTTTTTACTTCCACAACAAAATTGACCTTTTTCCTTATTAACTTCTACTTTTCCTATGAGGATTGACAATCTTGACCACATACCTGGGATTTGGATTTCCTCGGACCACTTTCTGCCCATACTTACGCCAACGATATCCATCATCCAGTACATCAACCTCACTCACAGTTTGAACGATGACACGTGCGTCACGAATGGGTCTAACCACTGGTGTAACATCAAGATCATCCTCTATCTTCCTGCTTAGAGTTCAAAACAATGCAAGTTATCATGGAAAAACAGTAAAAATCTAATGCGTTTGTATAATGGCATTACCTCCGCTTTGAAAATGGATCATCTTCATCAATGGCCTGAAATTCTGAACCTGTCCCATCTATACCTTCTTCATTCGCTTGCTGAAGAGACAGCACTGGAGATATGTTTGGCTTCAATTTGTCTTCAGCAAGATAATAAAATGATAATGAGAACAAACATTTTAGCGTGCAACATAAAAGAGCATAATGGGACTACTAAGGTTTTGCATTATGGTGCATTATATATGCTAAGTGGAGAAATTATCAAATAGTTAGTCCAATTACCCTGTTGACTACTGAACAATAAATCCTTGTCCAATTTGTCCTCTTGTATGGACATAAGAGCACCAGGATTATATCGACGGGCAGGTTGAGGATTTGGATGACCATGTGAACCCTTGTACTCAATTTTTGTTATCTTTCCACAAGGAGAACGTTCGAAAAACTTTCTTACCTCACAGTTAGGATATGTACATTTATAATAACTTCGAGGAAATTCACATCCTTTAACAAGTTTCTGCCCATATTTCCTCCAGTTATACCCATCATCTGATGTTCTCTCGCCCGTTACTAAGGAAACACAATCTTTATTATCAGTAGACGACATTTGAATGTGGGAATTGAACTGACCTTCCTGATTTAACTCGTCAACATCACAAACTGATGAAGTAGGCACACTTGTGGGTGCAGATATTCTCAAACTCAAATCTTTTGAGCTTGGAAGCTCACATGTAACCAAAGCCGTAGATACTGAAGACTGTGAAAACAGTTGATCTTGAACTTGACTGCAGGGTCCATTCTGCTGCCTGTACAAACCTGCAGGAATCTTTGACAAAATCAAATGATTCGGGGTACCAGAACCAAAATCATCCAAATATTTAAAAGGTTCAGGTTTTGCGAGTTCTTGACTATCATAGGGGAGTTAGAATTCAGAGACAATGAACATAAAGCATAAAGGACATTGAGTTGAATTTCATGAAATTTAGTCCAAAAGGTGAATTGAACAGTTTCACAATTTCAAATCTACACGCACAAGTCTCAGGTCCAACCATATGATTTATTATAATCTTTAACATGGTAGTATGCAAGAAAATTACAAAGTGTACCGAATTTAATATCCATTGTTTCACCACCTGATAGCATCGTTTTTGACAAAGACTGGGAAAGTGCAAAACAGATGGAAGCTCTAAGTTAAATAAATGTAATATCCATCATCTTGTTCACAAAACATATCCAGAACTAATGAGTGGACATAAGAAAAATCTTTAATCACCATGACCACTGGTGATCAGATAGTATTAAGGAAACAAAAAAATGTGCACATTCTTTGCCCAAACAGTTTTTTTAGAACTATCATTATGTTCTAAAAAATGAAATGAGATTATATTTCAAATCTTATTAGCAAGAAACAATAAAACAGAATTATTTTGATTCTTTTTCAGTATATTCCATATGCCCTCACCATAGAAAATGAAATGATCATTTGGTGTCATTCATTCACCCACACCCACACCCACACATGGAGATGTATATGTCACGGTGTGTATATATTAACATATAGAGAGAGCATTCTATCAAACAAATTATGAGCGTTAGAGCATTACCGCCACTCCCATGGACGATAATTGCAGCGCAGAACTAGAGCCAGAATGAAACTTAAACTCAAAACTGCTGGATGTTCCTTGGTCAATAGCATTGCCACAGGAACAATGTTTGTCCAACGACAATGCTGTACTTCCACCAGAGACTTGCATCCTTTGAGACTTGAAAATGGAACCTGTTGTTGGAGAAGGCTCTGCCTGTGAAATCAACAGTCCCATTGGGATGTTTTTAGTCAACACTAAATAGCATATAAACAGTCAAAAATCTCCACTCCAGAAGGGGGTTCCTATTTCTTCTGTAATTTTTCGTTTTATCTGTAAGCAAAACAGAATAAATACTTCCCCTTTTCATTTATAGAGGTAGGGTTATACAGAGGTGCTACCATCAAATTTTGTACCATGAAACCTTTGTTTGACATACTTAATTGAAACAAATGCAAGACAATCACAAAGGCATAAATAGTATTGATGCTGCTCATTACTTTATCCAGGGAACCACAAAAAGGAAAATGCCAAACCCCAACATGAAAGGAATATCCATTATGTGAAGAAACAACGGTGAAACTTAATACTCTTCAAAAGTATATAAAATACAAAAGGTATAGAGGTGCTCAAGATGTTTCCGTGATGAAGCCAATATAACACATCCTCATGAGAGCATCAAAACTTCGTGATTCCATCATCCATGTCCACACACAGACACCATATATTATTCACAGAACATTTAAATATTCTCCAAATGAGCACTCAGATGAAAAAGATAATACACTAAACCGCAATATGATGAAAAAGCATGAATAAATTCCCCACTACAGGCATTCTGGCCTCAGCACAAAATCATTTTTGGTCATTCAATAGCATAAAAATTGAGCATATGCGATTTTGACAAACTTAAGATTCGCCCAACAAGGTTAAAACTATCAGCATGCAATTACTTAGATAAACTATGTTTGATATATTTTTTCCCAACTTTCTTAGCCTTATTCAGCAACCAAACAGTTCCTTCCCAGACAAACTACATACCGGATCCGAATCTGAATCTTTTAAGCTACTACAATGAGTACAATTAGCACAAAGTTTCCATAAAGCGCAAAAAATGTAAAACAAATAAACCAATTTGTGTGAAAAAATGTCACCTTAATGTTGGAAAGAAGAACAGGGGATTCGAGGAACGACGTCGGGCTGAGGCCAGGAGGAATCGTAATACTAGAGGACCTGGAGATCGGGAGCTTCGCCGGAGACATAAGCCTGTACTTCGCTCCGTTAATCGATCCTCCGGCGACGCCACCAGGAAAAGCGCCTGCGGCGGAGCTTCCGCCGTTTGTTGCGTGACTGCCGAAGCTATCGGGAGGAGAGTGATGGAGTGACTGAGAATCTTCCATTGACGAGAAATTAAGAGGAAAAAGGAGTCTTTTAAGTGATCATCTTTCAGCTTTTTGAAGGGGGGAAAGTGGGCAGGGGTATTTCTGGAATTTCGATAGAGTGGGTAGGGTGGTAATTTCGAGTGAGGTTGTCTGCAGTTCGACCATAGATATCGCTTGTCGAGGAGGGGCGCGGTTCTGGTACTACGCAGTTGACTTCCAAGGTTCAGATCTGTGTTCCCATTGGTTGTTCCCGTCCAATAGCTTGGTTACATGTTGACAACGGAAAACCACGTGTGCTAATAAGCTGGGGTCAATTTTCGTGCTTCTCGGCTAACGAGAAAACACGTAATTTTTTTTGTTCTGCTATATTCACGTCACAACTTACAGATTTATTTATCAACAAATAAGATGACGAAATTTAATGAATCAAAATCTCATCAATCAAATAATATTTCCACCTATGTTATGACACATAATCATTAAGTAAAATATTATGTAAATAATTATGTATAGAAAGCATTTTCCTATATTGTACAAAAGATGAATAGCAATGAAATA
>CAIGRB010150289.1:15164-62790 GCA_903798255.1 Fraxinus quadrangulata
ACGACGTGCAGATTAAAGAGGAAACCATGCATGTTCAAGCAGCTGCTGAAAACAGTAGTATATGTAGTATGATGGCAACGAGATTAGTTTTGAAAGCACGGAATCCTAATACAATTTCACGTGGGGAAAAAATGATAGGACTACTATCCAGTAAAAAGTTCCTATTTGTCCTGAAAAAGCTCTAAAGTGAATGATTATCATGAAACAAGTCATGATTAATCCCAATTGATGAAACGATGAAGGCTGGTTGAAACACATCACCGGAGTCCCACATATTAATATATATAGGAAAGACACAAATCTAGCTACAGTGCCAAAATCACAGTAATCAAAAAGCATGCCATGCCTTCTGATAATGGCTGTCTACAATCAGACGTGTGGAGACCATCCAAAATTTGCAGAACCACTTACTACTGTGGATAGAAACCTGGATGGTACTGAGGTGGTATGCCATATCCACCATAACCAATTGCAGCGCCATAGTAACTAGGTAGCCCCTGTTGTTCTGATGGATAAGCAGTGGCTGCAGTTTGATTAAGGTTCCCAGAAAAGCCCATAGGGGCTCCCGTGAACCCATGCACACCAGCAGATGAGCCAGCATACATGTCGGCAGCTATGTGGGGTACCACCCTGCTATAGACTACAGCAGGAGAACTGTGGTGCAGAGCAGCATGATCTGGCAACAAACCTGCTGTCTGCACGTGGGATGGTTGTGACGGGAGAACAACTGGATTAGATCGATTATCCTTTTTGATTACCGATGGAAGAGCAACTGCCTTCATTCGCTTGTTTCCTCTCTGCTTCTGGTTTTTTGCCTGATGCTGAGGTTTGGGCACAGGGGCTGTTGCAGGGTGTTTCTTGTCAGCCTTTTCCTTCTCCAGCTTCTCAATACGAGTTACAAGGATATGTTTCGGATACTGAGACTCTAGACCATGATCATCAATGCATTTAATCACTGACTTCAATGCACTGATTTCTTTCATCACAGCCTCATTCTGCACAAGCAATTGAAAATGTCAGTCTACAGCATCTGGTGTGAAACTAATTATTACCAAAAACCGGATATGAAAGATTACCAAAGACTGACGAGATCTTTTGCCACTCTTGCCAATTTTTTGAACATTTTCCTTCATATCTATCACATAGGCTTTTAATAATGGCACGGGGGGAAACTCATCAGTCAGCTCAAATTCAAAAATGAATTTGAGAGCCAGAAGTTGTTTGCCCTTGCTGATGAGTTTCTGAATAACATCTGTGAGAAGCCATATCTATTGCTATAGGCATCAAACTATTAAAAAGATGCACAAAAGAGCTTTTACAGCATATGCAATTAAGTGGTACCATTGAGTAGGACCTGAACTTGCTAAGGTGCAAGTGCATAGCACATGGTGAATTTGCTTGTGGACGTGCAAAAGAAAATGATTTCAAGATAACACTTCTTACAAAATCATCTAAGCTATTTCCGCAACTATCTCTACATAAGAAGACAACAGCACAAACATATCTGTTATATAAAAGGTTACTTTCCACTGGGAAAAAAATCACAATCACTTAAAGATAACCCCCCTCTCATTGCACTGCAATGCTTTCTACATTGCTTACTGAGATGCTAAGCCATGCAAAGTTCAAATCTTATAGTTGGATTTGGGAATGGAGAGACCTAAGAGATGAATAGCTTCTGCTTCTGATTCCAATACCAGAGTTGATCATGTCTAATTCTATTTTGAATCTTTAGATATTTAGGAAGTAACTAAAGTGAGGAAAATTAAAAATATAAATGTTGCAACCGCCTCAATTGGCACAAGTTTCTATCAACCACAAACTTTGAGAAGTCAGGCCCAATTTAATCTACAATAATTTTTAATTATCCACTAACTTATTATTCGTTTGGATTGGTAATCCTAACTCCAAAATTGATGAAATCTTCTTCTTGTTCTAGCATATAAATGAGAACTATACCATTTTATGCATGATAAGATGAGGACCATATGCATGTTGCAGAATGAAATATATAATTCATACATAGACATGCTTGTTGATAGAAATACACGACAGTGAAATGTGCAATAATAATTACACTAATCTTTATATGCAGATTCAAAATGGGGACCTAAAATATGTAGCACTTGTGGCATTAAATTGTACAGCGAACTGAAGAAAGCAATGTCATAAAGCAGCAAAAATATGACAAGTGTCATGAGTTGTCAAGTTCTCCTCCATCCGTGGTCCACAATAGACCTCGGGAGAGAGTTTAAAATAAGAGCACGAAACCACTTTCATTTCCACTTTAAGTCAATTTATTAAGAAATATGATCCAATTAAACCAATACTTCAGCTCTCAATATCATTAGACTAAATGCTTTTAGATTCTCCCAGAATTCAAGACATCCAAGTTTCATATGCAGCACAAAAAGATCAGAATGCAACTAGCAAGGAACAACAACAAAAAAGCAAGACAACAGTACATTGATATAGTAAAAAATAACACAGAAATAATAATGAGATCATTATAGCAAAAGAACCTGGTACCAGAAAAGTATCAAATTTACCAGAAATCCTATTGCCAAGTCCAAGAGCTTGACACAAGTCAACAGCTTGTCGACACCTTGCAATCACAACAGCATAATCAATGAGCTCGTTCACATCATATCCACCAGCACTCACCAAGCCGTAAGTAGCCAAGAGCTGCAAATAGCCCAACTTCACCAAACCCTTTTCCTCCTCGTCCCGCTCATCCCCACCACCACCATTAGCCTCTATTTTCGCCTTCCAGTCTGCCGCAATGGCCCTCGCCCGCTCCCTAACCTCCGGCCCAATCTCTACGCTGGCCTTCATCAATTCCTCCAACAATACCACACACGCCCTCCTCAAACCACCCAGGTCCGACGAGGAAACTGATCCTCTATCACAAAACCCCTCCAGGGCATCCAAAATCATCGCACCCGGGTCCGCCGCACTCTTCCACGCGTCCAGCAGCTCAACCCGGATCGCGGTCTGTTCTCTGTGCCGCTCAATTATGTACTTCCTCAACCTCATCCCATCCATCTGCTCGCAAAATGACTTCAATTCAGCTCGGGCCGGAATCGGGTCCCCGGCGACCGAATCTTTCAGTTTCTTGCGTTTAAATTTCTGGGTCTGGGTCTGAGACGATTCGAGCGATTGGAAAGTCGAAAATTTTTCCAGCAAGTCCGATTGAATTGAAGTAAAATACGAGTCGAGGTCTGACCATGTGAAAGTGAAGGAGGCTAAAGCAGAAGAATGCGACTGTAAATCTTCAAACGCTTTCTTCAGGTTCTCTTTCTTTGAGTCAATAAGGTCAAGTGCCGTTTCGATTGATTTCGCCGTCGACAGTGCCATTTTCATTGTAAACGAGAGAGAGAAAAAAATGTATGGACAAACCCTGTTTGATAATTATTGTACCTCACACGAAAACATTTAGAATAACAGGAAATACTAATCGGAAGAACAGCACAGTTACAGATACAAATACAAAGAAATCGTTGAACCTTGCGGTGCCCGACTTCAATTAGATCATTGGAAAGATTTTGGGCCCGAGTTTCCGGGCTAAAAAATCGTGACTAAAATATAAGGCGAACCGAGCTGAATTTATCTAATAGGATACGTTTAGGGCCTATTTAAATACCATTTTTATTGAATAATGCACTTTAAAATGGGTTATACTACTTGTACATCGGAATTGACATCCCGATGTACAGCCTCCCTCTTAAGAGGGGGGCTCACAATTTTTTTATTGGTCATGGACGCCCTTCTTGTGAGGGAATTGTACACCGTGGTGTACAAATAATATTTCTCTTTTAATAGTAATTAGATGGAGAATGTGATTAAAAAATTAAAAAAAAAAGGATTTACGTGTAATTTTATTTTATTGAAAAATATGTGATTGAAAAAAGAGATAAAAATGTACTTTTAAAATAATGGGGATCAAACAAAGATTTAGCTATGATGTCAAGTCAACCGATTTTACGGTTGGCGTGACATTTGTTCAGGTTTTTCGCAATTTTTAATTTAAATGGTTTATAATCGTATTATTTTGTAGACTGGTTTCAATTTTGTTGATATTGCATATAAATTGTACATCAATATATTGTAATGATTAGAACTCAAATAAACTATTTTGACAATTAAACTTTCACATGAAATCAATAGTTTCTTTACATCAATTTCAATCTCCTCAAATAGCTCACTCACCTATTAATCAAAGAAGCTGAAAGTGAACATAAGCTCTAAGCTCTTCGAGCTTTCCTTAATTTGCTTCACAGAAGTCGTAAAACACATAGTTGGAAGTCTATACTACCAATTTAATCCTTCGCTCTCGAGGACATTAGATTGGAAGGTGCTTTTGCTTTCTATAGCACGACATTCATCCAAAAAAAAGGAATGGGGCCTATTTATTTGTTCGACATCTTTAGATTTAACCCTATTTACACCTGAAACCATTCCTCCAATGGTCTTGCCACCTAATTAAAAACCATAAATTCGTTCGCATTTGTATTAATGAGTTACGGTTGTGCTACGTATATATAATAATTTACATACACATGATGTAGTAAGATATAATTATATCAGAATTTTTTTAATTAAAAAATTTTTTCCCCTCCCTTCTTGACACCTCATCCGTATATAAACTATCGTGTAATTTCATTATGTGCAACTTAATTACCTACTAAATCACAACCCAAAAATCTCTTGGGACGATGGCATTACCAACCCTACAACCTGTTTAAAATATGATTTAAGTTGATCGAGCAAATTTTTTATTTATATATTTTGTAAGTTTACTATCAACTTATCAACTTATTATCCAAATTGAGTAAAATTCATTACTTAATAAGTACCTAAAAAAATACCAAACAAGTACTTTTAAGGTGAAATCAAGACAAAAATCATGCAGGCATATTTTGCATTTTTTTTATTACATAAACTCATCATCTGCTATATCAATCTACCTTAGGCTCCTCCAAATATTTTTTGAAGGATTGCCCAACACTACCTCATATCTCTCTGCAATGGAATTCCATTTCTTTTGATTCAATTTGAAAGAAGTGGAATATCCAGGAAGGAATTTCTTCTGATTCAATTTGAAAGGGTGGAATAAATTATATAATAAAAAGTAAGGAAGGGAAGGAGTTTCGGGGAGACAACCCAGAGAAAGAAAGTGAGAGGATGAACACGTCTTCTATTCCCATTTTTGGATATTCATCTTCTTAGATCTTTGTTTCATACAATTTTTGCCTTCTTGGCTCCCCTTTTAATGGTGGGTTTTCCAAAATAATTCAATTTTTTTCCTCTATAGAAATCCGATCTTTACACTTCTTTAACAATTTTCCTTTGTGGGTATGTCTGATCTACCTGAATTATGGATTTTCAGGCTTGTAAGATTGAATCTTGATTCTGGAGAGAAGGATCTAATGAATTCAAATTAATTCCAGCATTTTCATTGTCACTGTCTTATTGGTTTCTGCCTGATTTTCTGGATAAGGTATTATACTTTCTTGTTCAATTGCTTTTTATATATACTTGGATCTGTTAGATTAATCTTTTAATGATTGTTATTCCGGATTTTTGGATGCATCTATATTATGCAATAATCAGCTGCTCAACTTCAACGTTTCAGTTTATTTATGCTCATCATTTCATTCTTGAATTGATCTACACATTTCACAAGACCGGCGATTCTTTGCTGTTCGATTTACTCTTTTGTAATTAAATTTTGTTGTCAATTCGATAAGATTATTTTCTTTTACTTTATTATGTCTTTCTTTCCTTTAATAAATTGCTTTCTTTGATAGAATATTATTGAATTGTTTGTCAATGAAAATGGAATTGCAGAAAAGATGGAGTCAGATCAAGGTAAGCTATTTATTGGTGGGATTTCTTGGGACACAGACGAGGATCGTCTTAAAGAATATTTTGGTGGGTACGGAGACGTCATAGAAGCAGTGATAATGAAAGATCGTACCACGGGCCGTGCTCGTGGCTTTGGTTTTGTGGTCTTCACTGACCCTACAGTTGCTGAAAGAGTGGTCAATGAAAAGCATACCATCGATGGACGAACTGTGAGTAGTTTGGTTGAACGTATCATGTAGAGATTACAATGTTTAGAAATGCAGCAATATGCACTGATTGTTATCTTGGAAGCCCAAAAATGTATCAATGCTGTTTGTGTATTATTGTACTACCCGCAGCTTGTCGTAGCTATAAATGGATAATAATAAACCTTTTTCCTTCCCAGGACTTCCTAGCTCCAGGATTTGATTTTTAGATGGACAAACAGTATATTTTGTGTATTATTTATTGCCTCTCTTCTTTCAGGTGGAAGCAAAAAAAGCAGTTCCAAGGGATGATCAACACTTGGTAAATAGAAACAGTGGTAGCACTCAAGGATCACCGGGTTCTGGAAGAACTAAAAAGATTTTTGTAGGAGGCTTATCATCGACCGTCACTGAAAGTGACTTTAAAAATTACTTTGATCAGTTTGGTACCATAGTGGATGTTGTAGTGATGTATGACCACAACACTCAAAGGCCAAGAGGTTTCGGATTTATAACATACGATTCTGAGGATGCAGTGGATAGAGCATTGCACAAGACTTTCCATGAACTGAGTGGGAAGATGGTTGAGGTAAAGAGGGCTGTACCGAAAGAATTTTCTCCGGGGCCCAACCGAAGTCCTCTTGTTGGGTACAATTACAGTTTAAATAGAGCCAACAACTTACTAAATAGCTTTGCCCCGGGATATAATCTGAACTCGCTTGGAGTCTATGGAGTCGGGATGGATGGCAGATATAATCCACTTGCTAGTTCTCGTGCCGGATTTTCACTTTTAGGT
The DNA here is from genome assembly GCA_903798255.1 of Fraxinus quadrangulata. Lineage (NCBI taxonomy): Eukaryota > Viridiplantae > Streptophyta > Magnoliopsida > Lamiales > Oleaceae > Fraxinus > Fraxinus quadrangulata. The sequence continues at coordinate 22,014 of CAIGRB010150289.1, forward strand.
TCTCGTGCATATGGAACGGGTGTCAATATGGATCAAGGATTGAATGCGGGGCTAGGAGGGGGTTCAAACTTTAGCAGCAATCTTGGTTATGGGCACATTCTAAACCCCTATTTTGGTAATAATCAAAGCAGATACAATGTTCCCATTGGTTATAGCACAAGTAGTAATCGAGGTGATTCCTCTTACAATATGTCATCAAGAAATTTGTGGGGAAATGGTGCCCTTAATACTTCTACAACTAATACTAGCTCTGGTTCATTCTTTGGTTCCGGAAGTGGCAGCTTTGGAGTCTTTGGAAATAATGGTTCAAACAGGGGAACTTCTCCTACAGCTGCGTCACTTGGGAGAAGTTCTTCTGGCTACTCTGTTGGGAATGTTGGCTACAGAGGTGGACAAAACGGTTATGCACTAGGAACAGGAGGGTTTGGAAGGAACAATGGCGCAGGCGTGGCCACAACATCTTCACTTGCCACATCTAGTGGTAATTATGAAGGATCTTATGGGGACTTTTACCATAGCGGGTCAGTGTACGGGGATCCAACTTGGCAGAATATGTCTTCTGAGCTAGATAATTCGGGTTCAATTCGTTATGGACTGGCAAATTCAGAAGATGTCACTGTTAAAGATTCTGATGATTTTGGGACGGGCTATGATATTGCAAGTAGACAATCAACTGGAGGTAAAAAACTGTTTGTCCTATTATGCAATATTTCATGTTATAGTTGCTAACATGTTTCTTAACACTATAAAACTAGTAATGCTCTATAAAAACTAGATGAATTTTTTGTCAATGCAAATCTTTGTCTAGCTTAAGTGGGAGAATAAATCTCACAATAACAAATTTCTAAATGGTCGAAGTTTAATAAAAGAATTTATTCAACCAAGTATTGCTTGAAAGCATCGAAGTTCAAAAAAAGATGAAATAACTTTTGTATCATTTTCTTTAAGTTGTGAAACAAATATTAAAATGGATATATTAGTTGTTCTCTTCCCCATTTTCATCATTCGATAACCTTAAATATCTATGCTAACCTACTTGGTCATAATTAATTTTGTTGTGCAAATTTTGATGTTGTGTAGAAGTAATGTGTTGTATATGGGTGTGATAAAACATTATATGTTGTTATCATCAGAATGAATTAAATACCTACAATTGTGCATGGCTTATGATTCTATTAGATGTTTGAGAAAAAGAATAGCCCTTTTTAATAAAACTCTTTAACAATAATAATAATAACAACAATCAAGTTATTTGCCATAGAAAGCCTCAGTAATAATTATGATAACAATAATTAATGTTTGAATCACATATCAAAAAGGTCCTTTCAGAATTTAAAAATACACGTCAGAAACAAGATACCTTTTTTTCTTAAAGAATGTTATCTGAAATAGATAATATGATGAAGGCACTTGTGTGCCATTAGGATTTGCATTATGTGCTAGGAGGAATTTCATTTAAAAAAAAAAACAATACAAAAAGACAGTAGTTGTAATTTTTGCTGTTAAAATTCTTTGAAAGTTTGAACCTTAATAGTATTTGAGTTTCAGTCACTTGTTGGGGATAATAATATAAAAATTTGCCATTAAATTGATCGATGATATCAAGTACTTCATGATTTGATAAAAGTCCTTAGTTGCTTTTATATGTAAAATATAATTTTAGCAACTAAAATATCAGTATAGTTGTTGTCCACTCCTTTTTTCATTTTTCTCGCCGTTTAGGGAAGCGATGTTTTCCCCTTTCCTTGTAACATTGACAAAAGGCACATAATCTGAACAGATGATTAGGGGAGGTTGATTCTTGCATTTTTCCTCGACTGTTCATTTTAGGAAAATGCAATGTGCATCAAAGTTTGAGACATATACAAGGCAATGTCCCATTTAGTCTTATGATAATTTTGCAGAAACAGATAAGCTTAAATAAATCATATCGTCAATTTAACAAGTACCACTCGCTGTTTTAGAAATTTGGTGAATAATTGAGATGATAAATGATAATACCTCTGAATTCATTTTGATGAATTTTCTCCATGACTTTCTTCAGGAATTGCTGCATAGGAAGTATCCGTATTTAAAAATCTAAAGATAATTTAGGAGACGTGACTTCAGAAAACACTTGGATTGTGAACTTCGTACGTACCCCTCTTATATATATACATATCTCTGCTTATAATGATGTCAATATACGCAGCTAACAGGGGTTGGTTCAGTGTAGACACGTTCACAGAGAGCAGTATCAAGGATGTCATGAAGATTTGAGGTTTGGTTTTTAAAAATGACCTTGGTTCCTTCATCAATTTAGACTGAGATGTTAATCAGATTGCGGGATATACTTTGGAGTATCCATTCTAGTTAATTTGTTGTGCTCCTGTTCAACAAGATAGTACCACTGGTAAAGCATAAAGGATAACAGAATTATTTTTTGTATTCTTTAACTCGTTTAATTTTCGCCGGCTCTGATTACTGGCAAACTTTTTCCTATTTTTCTGGGATTGGCATTTTTCTTAAATTGTATGCGAGGTTGAGTTTGATTTCGTAGCGTGTAATAGGAGAGAGCTAGCCATCTAGGCTCCTGTTTAAACAAAATATTACAATTTATTAATTTACAGGCGGTTCTGCATTTGACGAGTTCAAAACTTCATTTGTGTAAGAAACAGATAAAATGTTCTGTTGTTTCATCGAGTACTGGCCAGATGTTGACTTGATTCTTTTTTCTGCATGCATTCTTAATCATGTTCAGTATTGTCGAGTTTGGCGTGTGCAGGATTATCAGGGTCGACCCTTAACATGGCTACAACAAATGTCTAAAGACATCTTTAATCAAATGTAATGGTACTGTTTTTTAAGATGGTATAAAAGAAAATTTGCAACATGCCGTGTTCTTCGGGTTCTTGATTTTTGATGGGAAAAGAAGAAAAGAGTCAAGCTACCAGCAGATTAAAAGTTCAAAAATGTAAATTGTCTGCGGTTCCCATTTTCATCTTTTTGCCGTTGGTATTCTCCCAATATGATAATGACCTCAATATACATCACAGGAACTTCAATGGAGATAGATTAGAGGTGTAAATTGAACGGTGCTAACTGATTTTGAGATGGCTACTGTCGACCATTCGTGGCCAGGCACTGCCTGACAGTCGCATGTTACATGAGCTCAGCAAGTGCCTGGCCATCCTAGGCATGTAGAATTTTCTTTCGTAAATATAGGCCGCTTGGATCGACCCACAACAGGTTCATACCGTGATAGAATTAAAACATTTCAGGTTGATCGGCACGTTTTCACACAAAGAGAGACTGGTTATATTTCTATTACAAACAAGAGAGATAAACTGAAGACAGAATCTAAACAGTGTCAAACAGAAGTAGAGAATCAATACTTAAAAAGAAAACTTTAGTCAATGTGAAGCTAGAAACACTCCCTTTTTCCATGGCAATACGGTCAATCCAACGAAAGAAACCGTGATTAGAAATTTTTGGTATGCTTAAAGTTCATCATATTATGCTATATATCCAATGAACAGCAGAGATCAAATAATTTTTCTTAATGATCTTCTATTGATCCCAAACAGTCTTAAACAATGGCATCAAACCAGAACCTAAAAGATCTTCAATGGGTTGTGCAAGTGATGAAATTCGGTAGCCTCAACCTGCAGTCTCTCCTTCGTCCTTTCTCAACCAAGTTCTGGTTGTCACCAAGAAACAGAAAACTCTAAACATTTCAGAAGATAGTCTTCTTCAATTCTCTCAGCTTCTTAAAGTTTTAGGAGCAGCCGAGGACAGCCGGTCTTCATTGAAGAACTTGGGGTTCCACCAGGTCGAATGGGAGCTTTAACAAGTAAAAGATCTCAAGTTGCTGCTTGAAAACATCTCGAGTATCAAGCTACTAGTGCTTCATAGAAACAAGTTAGTGTTAGGATCCCTTGCTGCTGTGATTCAAATGATGGCTTGCTCTGCTTTTGGGGATGCTGCTTTGCCTACTGTCTGAAGGTTGCTGCTGGTAATTGAGGTCCCTGATGAAGCCTACAGGTCAGCTAGAGCTACTTGCTGGAAGATCTAGGTGGTTGAGGTGCTGCTGTTGCTGCTGAAGTTCTGCTCAACACAGGGAAGAGTTATATACTAGTGGATAGGTTGTAATTATGCTGCAGGTTGATGTCTGTATTGAGAATGAAATTGTAATTGAGAATTCAACAGAGTACTGTTGGTTATTCATTGAAATGGAAACTAGAGAAAGTAACAATTCCAAGCATTCGAGAGGCTTAGATCTCTCCCCCTAAACAACTAATCACTGAATGAATGAAAATCCCAGCTCCCCTTATTACATTTATAGCCAATCTACTCGCTTTCTATTGCCCTTTTATCCTTTTGCTAACTAACTAGGGAACGCTCTAGAATAGTGAATGAATAACAAACTTGTATTGGAGGTGGGGGTCTATCAGTTTGATATAGAGTGTTCATCAGCGTTAATAGGTACTTTGAGGATGAATAAATGCATCAAGGAAATCATGCTATCTGAATCAGGTATTGGTTCGGATGGAGCAGGATTCGTTGCTTCAGCTCTTTAGGCAAACAGTAGCTTAGAAGAGTTGCAAATATATGGGAAGACTCAATTGGATCTTAGGGGGCAGAAGAAATATCTAAAATATTGAAGCAAACTCCGGTTTCAAGACATTGACGATTTTCTATTCCAAGTCGATCACAGCAACACCTTTAATTTCAGCTGTTTTGGCTAGGAATCGATCTATGGAGGTTCATGTCTGAAGTGTAGATCACAAGAAGAAAAGTTCCAAGGTGGTTGAATTAATACGTGAGAATAACACACTTTGGATATACCATCTTAATATTTCAGGAACTTGCCGAGTTGCTTGTGCATTGGGGTGGAATTCAACTGTTAGGTCCCTTGACATGACCGGTGTGAAGCTGAAGTCACAGTGGGCAAAGGAACTTCGTTGGGTACCCAAACAGAACCAAAGCCTCAAAGAGGTGAATTTGTCTAAAACTTGCCTAAAAGACAAAGGAGTTGTTTGTGTTGCAACAGGTCTGTTCAAGAACCAGAGTTTGCAAAGCTGGTACCTTGATGGAAACTGGTTAGGAGGAATAGGCGTAGAACATTTACTCTGCCCTTTGAGCAGGTTCTCAGCTCTGCAAAATCAAGCAAATGCGACCTTGAAGTCGGTAACTTTTGGGGGACAGAAAACCAAGATAGGCAGGGATGGTCTAGCAGCAATCCTACAGGAACTTCCAATTAGAGTGTAACCCCCTTCGGGATATACGATGATGAGAGTTTAAGTCCAGACGATATGATGAAAATCTTCAAGAGCTTGGAGAGGAATACCACTTTAAGATGGTTGTCTTTACAAGGTTGCAAAGGGGAAGGGCGAACCCTTGCTGCAAAGTATAATGGAGACATTAAGTTTGAATCCTTCGATTGAAGATATTGATCTTGCAAGAACACTACAGCAGATTGCTGGGAAGACAGAAGGAATTTATGAGAGATTGGGTCAGAACGAAGGGACCGATCTGGAACCAGATATTGAATTGCTCGAGGACATGACAATGACAGTGCCCAAGAGTCACCAAGTCTTTCTATGTGGTCAAGAAAATTTTGGTATGCTCACTTCAATATAGTTGAAGATCCTGAATTTCTTGAATGAAAATGTTTTCAATTTGCAATAATCTGGTTTCATGTGCAGGTAAAACTACACTATGCAACTCCATATCCCGGAACTTTTCACCTTCAAAACTGCCATTTATGAATCTAGTAAGAACTCTGGTGAACCCTGTTGAGCAAGCTGTCAGAACAGTGGGAATGATGATCGTATCCAGTTTATATAGGAAGCCGAACAATAGAGAACCGAAGACACCTAGTGAGATAGAAGATATCAAGTACTGGCTCAGGTTTATCGTTTCCAACTCACAACGAGCAGTGCAGCAATGTATGCTGCCTAATGTCACTTTGGTGCTCGCTCCCTATGATAAGATCAATCAAACCATCTGATAACTTACAAGCTACTGTAAGTTCAATTCAAAGAGTAAGAGAACAATTTCAAGGTTTTGTTGAATTCTATCCAACTGTATTTACAGTTGATGCAAGATCAACTGTATCTGTGAGAACTCAGTCATCATTTCCGAAAGACGAGCAAAGAGGTTCCTGAAAAAGTTCCAAGAGTTTATCTGCTTTGCAGAGATTTGGTAAATTTTTTATCGGATTGGAGACAGGAAAACTGCAACAAGCCGGCAATGAAGTGGAAGGAGTTTGGGGAGCTATGCCAAGTCAAGATCCCATCCCTAAGAATCCTCTGAAGAGGCAATAATAAGGAGAATGTGGAGATAAGCAGGAAGGCAGTTGCCACCTGTCTTCATCATATAGGCGAGGTGATTTATTTTGATGAATTGGGGTTCTTTATCTTGGATTGCGAGTGGTTTTGTGCGGAAGTACTTGGTGTTCTAACAAGAATATACGTCAAAAGACAAAGTTCAACTGAAAAAAGTGGATTCATAAGCAGAAAGAGAGTTGGAGAATGTTGGGTTTCGATATCCAATAAATTAGGGCGATAATGTAAAATAGTTGTCGGATTATTTAGCGACACCATAGGCTTGGCTCGACTCAAAAACGACATATACTTTTGGATGGCCCAAGTTTGGGTTTGAATGATTATGTTGTTATTCCATTTAGTGGTAATTACATGAAACTCTACTTTTCAAGATTCAAATTCAAAAATCAGATATTTTATATATAGATACAGATTTTTTATTTTTAATTAAAATTAGATAAAATATATTATTAAATTAAACCAAACCCTATCTCCCTCTACCCACCCCTCATTTTCCCCCAAACCCGTCTCTCTCTTGCTCTCCTCTTGCCGCCACAGTCCCGTCTCTCTCTAACTCTCCTCTCGTCGTCGGGCACCTCTCGCCGCAGTCACCCACCCCTCATTTCCCGCCAAAACCGTCCCTCACACTCATCTATCTCTCTTCGTCATTTTTTGTGCCTAATCAATTCACTCTTTTCCCTCACACTCTCTCTCTAAATCGACCGCCTCTGTCTCCCTACACCAACCATTCGTCGATAACACAGCTCCGACGTTGAGGTGCTGCATCGGAGGCGCGGGCTACAGCGCATCGTCGTTGTAGATGCGACGACGTAGCAAGGTGCAGCTGTTGGCACCGTCGATTAAGCTACGAGTAGCTCGTCACTTCAGTTGTGACGACGAAGCAAGGTGCCACTGCTGGCAATAACTGCGGTGTTTCCGCAACATCGTTCGTCACTTGTTCGAGGAGTAATTTGGGGATATGGGTGATCCGTTGGTGCGATCTGGTGGCGATGGTGATGTCTATGGTGGTGTTGGAGGTGACGAGGTGGAGGTGGTGGCAGTTTCGTGGTGGTGGATGGCGGATTTGGTGGTTGTGGTTCGTTGGTGCGATTGGTGGCGATTTTGTATCTTTTTTTTGATAGATCTGGAGATGGTTTGTGGCGGTTTTGTGATCTTTTTTTGCATCTTTTTTTTGGTAGATCTGTGGGTGGGCGGCAACGGCAACGGTGGCGGGGATGGGGGCGGCGGCAGCGTGACAGTGAGGTGGTGCCAACTTGCAGGCCGGAGGCGATTTTATTTTTTTGTTGATGGTATGTGTTCTGATTTGTGTGGTGATGCTGGAGATCGATGCTGTGAGATGGGTGGTGTGGTTTATGTTTTAGTGGTGCTTGTGGTGATTGTTTAGTGGTGGTGGTGCGATGATAGGTTGTTGTTGGTGGCGATGAGCATTGACGGTGGCTAGGAGGTGGTGCTTTTTTGTTGGCGGTGGAGGTGGTTGTTTTTTGTAGTCATGGGAATGGTCACAACTGTCGGTGGTGGTCACAGAATTTGGTGGTGGTGACCTTAAAATTGTGACTAATAATTAATCTGTGACGGGGGTGGTCACATAAATTGGTGGTTTTCTCGGGGTGGTCACAAAAAAAATCTAACTGTGACCGTAAAATTGTGACTAAAAATTAATCCGTGATCAATAAATTTGAAAATATGTGACTGATAGATAACTGTGATCTGTAATGTTTTGATCTGTGACCAATAAAATAATATGTGACCTGATTTGTGATCTCGAAATAATCCGTGACCTACACAATTTTTGATCTGTGACCAATAAAAAAATCGTAACCTATAAATTTTTTGATTTGTGACCTCAAAAATAATATGTGACCAATTAATTATGTATATGTGACAATTAATTGCATAATTGTAACCTCATTATATTTAATTAATAAAATAAATAATTTCGGAATCGAAAAAGTCACCGGAAAGTTGCGGAAAGTTCGTCGAAAAAGTCGTCGGGAAGTCACAGGAAAATCCGGACACTTGCCGGAAGTTAATCGGAAAATTCTTCGGGAAGTCACCGGAAAATCTGCCGGACACTCNTTTTGAAATAGTATATACTTAAAGTAGGATTTATGAATTTTTCCCTTCCATTTATGTAGTTAGTTGTGAGAATTATTTGGTAACCCATTTAGTGGTCTTTGGCTCATTTTGGAGGGAGTGTTTGGCCCAAAATTAAGTAACCTAATTGACCCATTTATATTCCCCCATTCCCATCAGTTTTTTGTATGTGAAGTGTGTGCAAGAGAGTGGAGAAGAGGGAAGTCGAGAGAGAGGCAGTCGGGTTTGCATAGGTGGATTTCTTGGTGAGTTCCAACCATTGCTATTCTCTTTCTTTCTTCCCTTTGTGGGCTTGCAATCACCACCACATATCTCCTTTGTGGGGATGAAACTTGGAGCAAACAAGTTGTAGATGTTTTGGGTCGAACCTTGGTAGTATGGTGCTCGTTTGGTTATTTTCTGAGCCCGAAATCAAGGTTTCTTGAGGGATTTTTCTTCACAAATGATATCAGAGCTTGTGTTGTTGAGAAATATATGATTTTAGGGTGAAAAACTGGGCTGGAAATTGACCAAAAGGGGCTGAAAACCAACAGAAAAAACAGAGACAGATTCTGCCCAGATTTTCAACAAAAACCCGGACATGTTTTGGTGTTTTCCGGCCAAACCACAGATTCGTTGGAAGAACGGAGATCGTGGATTGTGCAGACGAAGGCGATCGTGGGCTGTCCGACGGAGACTTCTCGAGACAAAATTTTGCCAACGATGAGACGAACCCTACGATGTTGTCGGATTTATGTTTTGAGCAATACGGTGAAATTTGGACGATTTTGCGTTTGGACGTTCTGGTGCCAAGTGCCGTTTCGTGTTGACGGAAGCTTTGGGACGGATTGCGATAGTCCCAAAGTGGTGAATTCGTAGCTCTCGATTTTTACGGACCTTCAGACGTGTCCGCTCGATATCGTGTTCTTTGCCTTTTATTATTGAAGTTAAAATTTTGTATAGGGTAATAATTTATTTTTCGCATTAGAAGTCATCGTGTGGGGTGACGTTAGGTTTGGGGTTACCATGAAAGGGTAACCATTATCTATTGCTAGACCTAGGAATTACTTGTTAATTATTTGCCTTAAATTCTATGTGAATTAGTTGCCAATTAATTTTTTTTTTCATTATTAGAATTGCACATGACCTTAGGAAAGTTTACTTGACTATTCTGTGTGAATTGTGTCAGTACTTTACTTGTGGTCATTGTTGGTTGCATTTTGTGTTCTGTGCATTTTTGTGTAAAATAACGATACATTAAGTTGTGTATGTTTTAATGAAAATTGTGATTTTTTATATTGGCAAAACAAAAATGTTTTTCATAAAACCTTTTGATGGCAAATATAGTCTAAGGCAAGTGCGAAAATTAAGATATGTTTTAACTGCAGTAATTTGAACATTGTTGAAATAGACTGTCCTATGAATGATAATAAAAGGAAAGATTAGGAGAGTGGTGAGGAGAATTCTATCATTGGGTCGAGTGATAACATGTATAAGGTTTATTGAGAGTAGACATAGTTACTGCATATGCATCCGTGTAATCCTTTCTGCATCTGTGTGATTGCTAAATTTGATTGCATGATTATATTTTACATTTTCAATGTATTTGATATGTGCATTGGCATGAATTGGAGTGATCTTATTACTTTGTGTAATGTGTTTACATGAATAGTGGGTTGATATATATGGCGTACTTTGTTTTACTCTGTGAGTGATGTAAGTAAGTGTGGTAGTGAGAAGTTAGAAGGGCAGCCATTTTCTTCTTCATATTTGTGAGCCTGTGTGGTTTGTGAGATTATGTAAGGCAGCCTGTGAGGATTATCTTTGTTCTCTCTGTGAGCCTCTTTTGTGAGTGTAGTGAAGTAACCAACTATTTCTTCTATTCTCTTTGTGAGTGCCACATTCACCTTTCCTTTTGTAGGATGAATTCTTTGTGGATTTTTTAGAGCATTGGTGATGGAGTAACCTGTAGTGTGTGGGTCAATTTAAATTGAGCCCTAACTTTTGTGGTCGCCAAAAGGTGTTGATTTGCCATAGTGGGTTTGGGATGTATTAGCAGTGTGTGGTATGTCTTTTGGTAAGATGAAGTATAGATGCCTAGGGGTACATTAGTAGTTTGTACCAGGGATGTGGAGTATGACATTTGGATCACGAGTGGAGATGCGATCAAATGTTGAAATTTTTTTATCTGTGAAGAGACCCTGATCAGGTGGAGTGCGAGAGAGACACTTCTATCATTTCTGTTAGGTGGAGACCTATTATTCACTTAGGTAGGGAGAAGTGATGTGGTGATAGAGGATTATTCTAAAGACTTAGGATCTATTGCGGCTTACCAGTTAGGCATATGTTGAGTAATTAGTCTGGCGAGCATGGTGGGCGATGAGGTGAGATATGTGTTCTCGAGATGTGAGCAACACGAAATGTGATAGGATAAGTATGGTGAGATCTTCTTTGTGAGATCATTTATGGATTTGTTGCATATGTGTTGGCATGTTGATTAACTTGGTGTTAATCTATTGTTCTGTGTGAACATATTTAGAAAAGATCTATGTGTTATCCTATATATGATATCTCCATCATATGTTTATTTGCTCTTGATTGATTGCTGTGATTATCTGCTTCTACTTGGGTGTTTGTGACCTTAGCCTTGGTGAGTATATGTAACAGGTATGGTTTGTATTTCAGGTTGGAAATACGAGGTAAGGTCTGTGATACCAATTTTATTGGTTACCTTGATTGTGCAAGTATAAACTATGTGTTTTGTTTGCTTGCAGATGTATTGGGAATCAAGGTGGAGATTTGTTTGGTTTTGATACCCAATAAATCCAATCCAAATGATAATGTAAAACAGTTGTCGGATTATTTAGCGACACCATAGATTTGGCTCGACTCGGAAACGACCTATACTTTTGGATGGCCCAAGTTTGAGTTTGGATGGTTATGTTGTTAGCCCATTTACGTGGTTAGTTGTGGGAATTATTTGGTAGCCCATTTAGTGGTCTTTGGCCCATTTTGGATGAGTGTTTGGCCCAAAATCAAGTAACCTAATTGATCCATTTATATTTCCCCATTCCCCGCAGTTTTTTGTGTGTGTAAAGTGTGTGTAAGAGAGTGGAGAAGAGGTGAGCCGAGAGAGAGGCAGCCGAGTTTGCATAGGTAGATTTCTTGGTGAGTTCCAATCATTGTTATTCTCTTCTCTTTCTTCACTTTGTGGGCTTGCAATCACCATCATCATATCTCCTTTGTGGGGATGAAACTTGGAGCAAACAAGGTGTAAAAGTTTTGGGTCAAGCCTGGTAGTATGGTGTTCGTTTGGTTGTTTTCTGAGCCCGGAATTAAGGTTTCTCAAGGGATTTTTCTTCACAAGGAAGAGTATGGCTGGAAGTTTGCACAGTCACATTCCTGGGATGGGATCAAAAGTTTTCAAGACATAGGCTCCAACGATCTTGTAAAAATGACGCTGAAACTGGAACTCTGTTATGATCAAGATCCATAAGACCCCAAATCACCCCTACTAACCTTTCGGAGGAGGCAGGTGAACACTTTTAATTGCATTTATGTAGGGAGACATCTTAATTTGGATGATTCGAGCCACATGTTTCTCACGCCAGGCTTCTTTCCCCGTTTACAGGCAAGCCCTTCTATATCCTTCCTTCTTGCCATGTATGTTATATGTTTTGCTAAATTCATGAAATGCTAAATCTTAAGCTTTTAATAAGTTGGCTTTTGATGAGATGGTTCAAATTCTTGAGTTTGAATCTGAGTTCGCTAACACCCAGGTACATTTGCACTACAAAATCATGGGGTTAAAAAATCAACACGGAGCATCATACAGCATTGAGAAGTATCTGATCTATATATGCATAAATGGCATCTACATTCACATAGAGCTTGGTGGACAACTGGGTTATTACATTGATGTACTTGCGTGCTCGACCAAACAGCTAAGGAAAACACTTAAAACTCTTCCAACAGCTCATAATACCTGCAATCCAGAGCCTCTGTCATGGGATTACTCTGATTGAAAACGTTCTTCGCCTAGAATGTGTTCAAAATCTAACACCTCAAGCTACAGGAAAAATCAATATGTTGATCTGCAGCAATTGAAACAAGCACTGCTCCTAGTTCATGTAGACAACATTTATGATTATCAGCACACATGGAACCAATGATGGATTCTGGTAGCCCTATTCCAGGATCTGATTTTTATTTTGCTCAGATTGTTTATCAGATGATGACTTCCGAGAAGTACTTCACTACAGGTACCATGACCTACGTAACCTTGCTGTAGAACTTTAAGTTACACTGGAAAGCAATCCAGAGCATCCTTCAACTAGCAGTGAAGAAATAGATGGTTGGATTGAGCCAACGTTTACTGGGATAGCCAAGGGTGTTGAAACAGTTCTACAGAGACTAAAGATCATTGAACAAGAAATTAGAGATATAAAGCAGGAAATTCAAGGCCTGAAATATAATGAACACAAGCTTCTGATCGAACTGCATAACAAAGTGAACTACCTCGTGAATTTCAAAGTTCAACTTGAAGAAAGAAAGTACCAAATGTGTTCTATTTTGTCAGAACGACTCGAGGAGATTAGTGACCACCATGATTTCAGACATGACTGTACTCCGGTCGCATGTTTTATGTGAATACCGAGAAATACACGTGGTTGAAGATCAGGTTGGTTGTGAACTAGTGCAAGTAGATAACATCACGGTGAAATGCCTTGCTCCATATATGAAAAAGTTCATGAAACTTTTAACATTTGCCCTTAAGATTGGAATCCATTTAGCAACATGGATGGGAGAAAGGATATTGTTAGAATCTGCAGTAGTACGAAGAAGTAATCACCTTAACTATTCAATTAATACTTATGTGTAGTTGAATTTAGTACACAAGGGATGGGTAAAGAGAATTTTATTGAATTGAACTTCAATGATTGAAACTACAGAACGAGAAAAAAGATAGCAAGGCAGGTTTTGAGAGCTTCCCCTCTCCTCACCATTCAAACTTTTTTCTGCTCAGCTGAATGGCTTCTAGATCCTACTATTTATTTACTACTAACAAACATTACATCATTCTAACTAACAACCCTTTTCCCTTTAATTCCCATTATACCCCTTTCTTGTGGCACCTTTGATAGGTGAACCATATGGGAGGTTACCAATATCCCCCGCCAACGCGAGCACCTTGTCCCCAAGGTAAGATTCTGGAAACTGAGAATTGATCAGCTCAAATGGTTCCCAAGATGCTTCGAAAGATGGAAGGTCTTGCCATTGAATAAACACTTCCAACCCTGTACTAAATGAATCATTTGCTGGTCTGATCCCCAACACTCCAGCAAGTTGCACCCTCCATTCTAATTTCGAACTGAGAAGTGTGGGAAGAGGTTAGATGGAAGTTGTAGAGCCCACTGCCTTCCTTAATTGTGAAACAGGAACACCAGATGTATGTTGGCCTCATCTGGAAGTTGGAGTTTGTAAGCCACTGCCCCTATTTTCTGGAGGATGGGATGGGGACCAAAGGATCTAGGTGATAACTTCTCATTCGCTCGTTTAGCCAAGGATTTATGTCGGTATGGTTGAAGTTTAAGGTAAAGTAGATCTCCTTCTTGAAACTGAACTGCCCTCCTTCCCATGTCTGCCACTTTCTTCATCCAGGATTGCGCCTTCTCGAGCTGTAACTTCAGCACCCCAATCATCTCATCTTGCTGTTGTAACTGCAAATCAAGGTCAGCTTGCGAAGTGTGTTGAGTACCATAGCGTATGATCGGAGGAGGATCCCTCCCATACACAATCTTAAAAGGAGTGGTCTTAGTAGAAGTGTGAAAATATGTGTTATACCAAAACCCAGTCCAAGGAATCCAATCTAATCAAGAATGGGGATGTTCCTTTACAAAACACCGTAAATAAGTTTCCAAACAACGATTCACCACCTCCGTTTGCCCATCTGTTTGTGGATGATAAGTTGTGCCTCGGCGAAGATAAGTACCTTGGAGCCGGAAGAGTTTAGTCCAGAATAGGCTGAGAAAAACCTTGTCTCTGTCCAACACTATGGAATGAGGAAACCCATGCAATCTGACCGCTCCTTGAATAAAGAGTTCAGCCACAGTCTTTGCGGTAAAAGGGTGCTTCAGTGTCATAAAATGTGCATACTTGCTAAGTTGATCCACTACCACAAATATAGTATCCCAACTTCAAGATTTTGACAACCCTTCGAAAAAATCCATCGTTATATCCTCCCAAATAGCTTTCAGTATGGGCAATGGCTGTAGCAACCTCGCAGAGGATAAAGCCATATACTTGTTTTGTTGGCAAACTGAACAAGTCCCTACAAAATTCTGAATATCCTTCTTCATCCTAGTCCAAAACAATTCACTGGCTATTCGTTTGTAAGTCTTCAAGACACCAAAATGGCTCCCCAATGCGCTGCTGTGGAATTCTTGGAGAATTCTGGAAATAAAGACTGAACCACTAAGTAACACTAGCCTCTGTTTGTACAAAAGGCACCCATCAGCTACTGACCATCCTTCAATAGACAGGGGATCCTTGAGTAGCGCCTTCCTAATCCTTGCTAGCCTCTCATCAGAACATATCTGATCCTGTAATATATCGAAATCAAACACCTTAGATACGATCATGACAGATAAATCAGATGTCCCTGGAAGTCTGGACAATGCATCCGCTGCCTTGTTCTCTATGCCCGGTCGATATTGAATCTTAAAATCATAGCCAAGTAATTTAGTGACCCACTTCTGGTGTTCGACACAAATCAACCTCTGCTCTAACAAAAATTTCAGGCTCTTTTGGTCGGTGCGCACTATAAAATTCCTTCCTAGAAGGTAATAACTCCATTTTTGGATGGCTAGCACTATTGCTATTAGTTCCCTCTCATAAATGGACTTTTGTTAAGCTCTTACTGATAATGCCTAGCTGAAATAAGCAATAGGTTTTTGTTGCTGAGATAACACCTCCCCAAGCCTATTCCCGAAGCATCAGTCACCACTACAAAAGGTAGAGAAAAATTTGGCAAGGCCAAAACCGGAACCTTCATCATCGTATTCTTCAATTTCCGAAAGGCCAACTCTGCTTCGTGGTTCTACTGAAAACTGTCTTTCTTCAGCTGTCTGGTGATGGGTTCAGCCATATCCTTCCACAAACCTTATGTAGTATCCCGTCAATCCCAAGAACCCTTGAAACTCTTTGAGGTTCATAGGTGCTGGCCACATTTGCATTGCCTGGATTTTCTTCGGATCAGCTTGAACCCCTTGCGAACTAATCAAGTGTCCCAAATATTCTAATGTAGTACAAGCAAATTCACATTTCTTCTTGTTTGCATACAACTTCTGCTCCTTCAGAACACCTAACACCATTCTCCTTCAGAACACCTAACACCATTCTCAAGTGCTCACAATGTGCTTCTAATGTACGGCTGTAAACCAATATATCATCAAAGAATACCAGCACGCATTTTAGTAACAAACTCTTGAACACTTTATTCATTAGGGACTGGAATGTTCCGGGGACATTGGTAAGCTTAAAAGGCATTACTAAGAACTCATAATGCCCTTCATACGTTCTGAAAGCTGATTTGTATTCATCTCCGGCCTTCAACTGTATCTGATGGTAACCTGATTTCAAGTCTAGTTTGGAAAAAATCGTGGCACCATATAATTCATCAAGCAACTAATCAATAACAGGAATTGGAAAACGATTAGGTATGGTGGCTCGACTAAGAGCTCTATAATCCACGCAAAACCTCCATCCACCATCCTTCTTCTTCACTAATAACACTGGACTAGAGAAAGGGCTAATATTTGCTTGAATTATTCCAGCCTCCAACATTTAAGTCACCAACTTATCAATTTCCTCATTTTGTGCATAGGGGTATCTGTAAGGTCTTACACTAATGGGTTCGCTTCCTTCCCTCAGTGTAATAGTGTAGAAATTCAGTGAATTAATCTCTTAAATATGAGATTGATTCTGTATAATTATACAGCCTTATTTAGATTAGGATAATTTCTTCATTCCATGTTTAAATAGTTGCCTTATTTAGTTCTTGTTTGTATTCTATATATTGTGATTTGTAAAGATTATTACATATGAACAAAGAAAACATTTATTCTTTCTCTGTTCCAATTTACATGGTATCAGAGCTAAGTCGTTTCTGACCTAGCCGTCAACTGCCAATGGAAGAACAAACAGAAAATAGCAATAAGTTAAAGACACCCGAGCCTCAAATCAGTGAGGTAGAATCCCTCCAGTCCATGGGCTCCAGTGGAATAGACAACACATCATTCCAGTTAACTGTGGAAAAATTGAATGGAAAAAATTATCGAGAATGGGCTCGATCAATTAAGCTCATTCTCGACAGGGAAGGAAAACTAGGGTATCTTACCGGAGAAAGGCAACAACCTACCTCAACCGACGTCGTCCTTTTGCAGAAATGGAGGTCGGAAAACTCGATGATGACTACGTGGTTGATTAACTCTATGAAACCCACAATTGGGAAAACATGCCTCTTCCTTCCAACAGTAAAGGACGTATGGGATATTGTTCGTGATATATACTCTAACACATAAGATTTTTCCCAAATATTTGAAATCAAAACCAAACTGTGGCAAACGAGACAAAGAGACCAGGATGTGACAGAATACTACCTATAGATGAATTCTTTATGGCAAGAACATGATCAAAACACGGATGAAAATTGGGATTGTTCGGCCAACAGCGTGTGATACAAAAAGAAGCTGGAAAATGAGATAGTCTATGAGTTTCTAGCCGGACTAAATCGAAACTTGGATAACGTGAGAGGGAGAATCTTGAGTCGTCGACCACTGCCATCCTCGCGGGAAGTCTTTGTTGAAGTACGCAGAGAGGAAAATCGTCGGAAGATTATGCTCACAGGGAAAAACGACGGGATGGAGGAAGAAGAATGGGCCGGCCTTGATTTCTAAAAGAATTGTGCCTAATGGGTCAGCTTTAATTTCTAAAGAAATTGGGCCTAATGGATCGGCCAAATTGCTGAAAAATTCTGGGTCCATGTACAGGGAATCAAATTTCAATCCTTCCTTATGGAATGGGCCAAAAGAAATGGGCCCATTAATTAAGGAAATGGGTTTGGAGCTAATGGGCCTGGAACAAAACAAATGAGACGTCCCTGGTGTGATTATTATCGTAAATCGGGACATAAAGAGGATACTTGTTGGAATCTACATGAAAAATCGGTGGATTGGAAATCGAGCCAAAATAATAGGAATCGTGGTTATCAAGCATGTGTTGATCCAATCGCGGAAAAAATGATTCTACTCAGAGCAATGGATTCAATCCTGAACAATTAGAGCAGCTCTACAAAATGTTCTCAAGTTTTCGTTCACCTAGTCCGTCAAGCTCTTTAGCCCACAAAGGTAATTTTTTTAGACCATTACACACTATCACCCATTCTCCATGGATTATTGATTCAGGTGCGTCAGATCACATGACGAACTCTTACCACCTTTTTTCCACATATTCACCATGTGCTGGCAATATTAAAGTCAAAATTGCAGATAGCTCACTCTCACCGATAGCAGGAAAAGAGAGTATTCAAATCTCTAATCTTATAACACTGGAGTCTGTCCTTCATGTTCCAAAAATTTCTTGCAACTTGTTTTCAATTAGTAAATTAACAAAAAACTCCAATTGCTCAGCTAAATTCCTTTTATCTCATTGTATTTTTCAGGACCTATCATCGGGGAAGGCGATTGACAGTGCTAAGGAATGTGATGGGCTTTACTACTTTGATGAGGCTGGTGTGTGTAATCAAAATCAAATTACAACTTGTGACTCTGTTTTCTCTTCTAGTGACAGTGAACCTTTGTTATGGCATTTTAGAATGGATCGTCCAAATTTTCAATATTTACGTCATATATTTCCTTCCATGTTTTCTAATAAAAAGCCTTTTAATCTCCAATATGAACATTGTGAACTAGCAAAACATCATCGTAACCCCCACAATCTACATACAAACCATCTAAACCATTTACCTTAATTCACAGCGATTCATGGGGTCCCTCACGCATCCCTAGTCAAACTCACAAAAAATGATTCATAACATTTATAGATGATTACACTCGACTATGTTGGGTTTACTTGCTTAAAAAAAAGTCCAATGTTCGAACTATGTTCATAAATTTTCATTCCATGATTCAAACACAATTCCAAACAAAAAAAATCAAGTTTTGCGTACTGACAATGGCACAGAATATTTTAACACTACCTTGAACGAATTTCTCCAAAAACAGGAAATAGTTCATCAAAGTTCTTGTGTCCATACTTCCCAACAAAATGGGATTGCTGAACGGAAAAATAAACACCTCCTCGAGATAGCTCGTGCCTTAATATTCACCACAAATATGCCGAAATTTTTCTTGGGAGAAGCAATCTTAACCTCGGTGTATCTCATAAACAGAATCCTTTCATTCAAATCACCCCACCAAATATTTCAGAAATTCTTTCCAAATTCTCGCCTAAATTGGAACTTACCTCTCCGAGTATTCGGTTGTACTACTTTCGTCCATGTATTTCCTCGTTCTCAGAGGAAGTTTGATCCTCAGTCACTTAAATGTGTCCTCATAGGATACTTATCTACCCAAAAGGGCTACAAGTGCTATAATCGATCCACAAGAAAGGTATTTGTTAGTATGGATATCACATTTTTCGAACAAAGCCCTTACTTTAAACCATCCTCTCTTCAGGGGGAGAACTTGAGTGAAGATCGGCTCATGGGTAAGGATCAATTCTTAGACCTCATTTTTTCTACTGAAATCGAACCTATTCGATATAATGAATCAATTAATCCACATTGACCTAACATGCCATCTACAAAGGAAAACTTAAACTCAGGGGGGAGATGCAGAACAACAAGCTAACAAGGAGATATTAGTTTACTTGAGGAAGCCAAAATTAATGTATAAAGATCTCACATCCGAAGCGTTAAAAGAGTTAGAACCGATGATAGTTCCAGAATCAAATGAGACTCCTTCAAATAATGCAGAATTCTCAGAAAGTGGCCTACCTATTGCTCTCAGAAAACAGCCTAGGTCGTATACTCGTCATCCTATCTCAAAATTTGTTTCCTATAACAATCTTTCTACAGGATTTTGCACCTTCTCTCATAACCTTGATAACACTGAAACTCCAAAGAATATTCAGGAGGCCATGGCTATACCCAAATGGAAAGAAGCAGTTTTGGAAGAAATGCGAGCACTGGAGAAAAATAAAACTTGGGATATAGTAGAGTTACCAAGAGGAAAAAGACATGTCTATTGCAAATGGGTCTTTAATGTGAAGTACAAAGCCGATAGGACTATAGAAAAATACAAAGCTCGTCTTGTTGCAAAAGGATATACACAGACTTACAACATTGATTACACAGAAACTTTTCCCCTGTAGCAAAATTGAATATTATTCGGGTGATTTTATCTCTAGCAGCAAATTTGGACTGGCCTCTCCAATATCTCGATATTAAGAATGCATTCTTGAATCGAGAATTGGAAGAGGAGGTCTTCATGACACTACCCCCAGGGTTTTGTGAAAGTAATGAAGAAAATACGGTGTGTAAACTCAAGAAATCTCTGTATGGCCTCAAACAGTCACCAAGAGCGTGATTTGACATATTTGCAAAAGTCTTGAAAAGTCAAGGATATCAGCAAGGACAATCGATCGTACTATGTTCGACCAACCATCTGACACAGGGATGAAAACAATCTTAATTGTATATGTTGATGATATTATACTGACTGGTGATAATGTAGTAGAAGTTGAGAGACTTAAGAAAAGCTTAGCCACAGAATTTGAAGTAAAGGATTTGGGACAGATGCGTTACTTCTTGGGAATGGAAGTGGCCAGATAAAAATAGAGGTATCGGTGTTTCACAACGAAAGTACATCATTTACCTTCTAACGGAGACAGGCATGCTTGGATGTAAACCAAGTGACATACCAATGAAGACATGAGGAAAAGAAGAAACCACGAGAGAATCAGTTGAAAAAGACAGATATCAACGACTTTTCGATAAACTAATCTATCTCTCTCACACTAGACCTGACATTGCATTTGCGGTTAGTGTGGTAAGCCAACATATGCACTCTCCAAAGGAAGCTCATTTAGAAGAGGTATACAGAATTTTCAGATATCTCAAAGGTACCCCTGGAAAGGGACTATTCTTTAAGAAAATGAAAGGAAAGTAATAGAAGTCTATACTGATGCAGACTGGGCTGGTTCTAGAGAGGATAGGAGATGAACTACTGGTTATTGTACCTTTGTCTGGGAAAAGTTGGTAACTTGGAGAAGCAAGAAGCATAATGTGGTAGCCAGAAGTTGTGCCAAAGCGGAGTTTAGGGCAGTTGCACATAGAATATGCGAAGGACTGTGGATAAAACAATTATTGGAAGAATTACAGGCTATGGTAAAACTTTCAATTAAAATCTACTGTGATAACAAGGCGGCTATCAACATATCCCTCAATCCAATTCAACATGATCGAACCAAACATATAGAAGTGGACAGACACTTTGTCAAAGAAAAAGTTGAAGATGGGATTATATGTATGACGTATGTCCCTACCAAAAAACAAATTGCAGATATCTTTACCACATGAATACCATGACAGAACTTTGGGGATTTCATTAGCAAGTTGGACTTGGTCAATATTTACGATCCAACTTGAGGGAGAATGTAGAAATCCCGTGAATTAATCTCTAAAATATGATATTGATTCTGTATAATTATACAGCTTTATTTAAATTAGGATAATTTCTTCATTCCATGTTTAAATAGTTGCCTTATTTAGTTCCTATTTGTATTCTATATATTATGATTTGTAAAGATTAATACATATGAATAAAGAAAACCTTTATTCTCTCTCTCTATTCCAATTTACAAATAGAGTGCCCATGGCCTCTCACCGGAGGTAGCCCTGTTGGTGACTCAAAAATAGCTTTATATTCTGCAATTAGTTCCGGACGGGTTGGGGAATATCTGGGTCAACCGATTGCTCTTCAACTTGCACAACACATAACTCCGCTACCATGCCTTTCCCTTCCCTTTGTAAAGTTTTGATCATTGATTTTAATGAAATTAAAGATTTACTCAATCCTTCATCCCCCTTCAAGGTAACAGTGTTTTCTCCCATGGGTATTTTCATTATTAACTTCTTCCCATTGACTTGAACTGTACCCAAAGTGCTGAGCCACTGCATTCCCAAAATTATGTCTGAGCTTCCCAAGTCTATGGGCAAATAATCATCTACGACCAGCAAAGATTGCAGGTGTAATACAATCCCCCTGCACTTCCATTTACATTTTACTGATAAGCCAGTACCTACTTGCACCCTATATCCTTGGGTTTCTGTGATTGGTAGCTCAAGCTTCTTAATCAACTCCCATGACATGAAGTTGTGGGTAGCACCGAAATCGATCAATACCACTACCTCTTGCCCATTCACCTTTCCCTTCACCTTCATAGTTTTAGGCGACGTCAACCCCACTACTAAATTCATGGAGAGTTCCACCCCTCCCAGTTCTGCATCTTCCATCGACTAACAAAACATGTAATTCCTTGTTTCGGCATTGATGCCCAACTGTATATTTCCCATAGCATCGAAACCATAATCCCTTCTCCTTCTTAGATTGGATTTCAGCCTGAGTTAATTTCTTGAACCCAAAAGTGGTATTCGGCACATGTGTCACCACCTTCTCTGAAGAATTGGCTCCCCTAGGAAAATTCCATGGAATGGTTCGTTGATTGGTCCGCCCTGGATTAGGAGTAATTGCTGTCCTAAATCGTGGTCGATCATTCTCCTTCACCTTATTGATTCTGTTGTTCCTATCCTCCACCCGTTGAGCCATGTCCATAATCTGAGATAGGCCAACCAATTTTCCATCAGCACTTCAGCCTGCACTTCTTCCTCCAATCCATTAATGAAGACCCCTTATAATGTCTATTCACTCACATTCTTCAGGGGTGTCGACATAATTTCAAAAATTTCCCTGAACTCTGCAACGGTTCCTGTTTGCTTGATAGCTAAAAATCGCTGATGCATGGTTCCAAATTGAGTATCTCCGAACCTCTCCAGTAAGCGCTGTTTGAGGATTGTCCAACTACGTATGGGTCCCCTACCATCCTCCCACTAAAACCAGGACAGAGCATTTCCCTCCATACAAACACCCGTAGCCACTGCTCGCTCTTCATCAGAGAATTTGATCATACTTAAGTATCTTTCAGCCCTGAATATCCATGCATCTGGATCAATTCCATTGAACAAAGGTAATTCCAGCTTGCGATAATTACCTTCAGCACAAGTGGCAGTGCTATTTTCCAACGTGATGGGCTCCGGATTTGAGTGCTTCTCGATGGACACTGATGATTTCATTCCACTCCCTTCTCGTGTCATCATCGATGGATCTAAGGACATCTCCTTAAACATCTTGGCTAGGTTTTGAAACCCTTCGTTCAGCTCACGCCTTCCCATCGCGAGGCTCACTTCAAGTTTCTCATTCATTTTTTCCATTTTCGCATTTAAATGTTCAATGTATCCTTTCAATTCGACCATAGTCGCACTCAAGGATGGAATCCGCTCCACTGAATTTTCCAATGCTTCAATTCGACTGTCCATTCTGGTGATTGGCATTCGACTCCCAGAATTTTAATGCTCTGGTATCAAAATGTTAGAATCTGCAGTAATACGAAGAAGTAATTGCCTCAACTATTCAATTAATACTTTGAATTTAATACACACAAGATGGGTAAAGAGAATTTTATTGAATTGAACTTCAATGATTGAAACAACAGAACGAGAAAAAAGATAGCAAGGCAGGTTTTGAGAGTTGCCCCTCTCCTCACGATTCAGGCATTTTTCTACTCAGCTGAATGGTTTCTATATCCTACTATTCACTATTTATTTACTACTAACAAACATTACATCATTCTAACTAACAGCCCTTTTCCCTTTAATTCCCATTATACCCCTTTCTTGTGGTGCCTTTGATAGGTGAACCGTATGGGAGGTTTATCAGATGCCTGATCTCGGCAGGGAGGTGGCACACCTGGTTGATTCTCTCATTCTTTATGGTGCAGCTGCTGCTGGGGCTCTGGTGGCTGCTGCATTTGGAAACAGGAACAGAAGCAAGGGCTCAAGGGACATTCAACAAGATCTTAAAGCGGTTCAGCAATGGATGGTGGACTTTTTACGGGACCAAAGGTGTTCAACTGGAAAGAGATTGCGGAGAAGTTTAGACTATGGCGAGTCAGATAGACGGCTGACGGCCAGATTGCTTGGGTTTGCAGGAGGCATATGTACACGAACCAACAAAATAATTGAAGTACCAATCTAAAGTGTTAACTTGTAAATCGTGGAACATTTAAATTTAGTCCTCTCATATTTTGAAACTTCGTTGTCAGCTATCAACTTTAATGCTACAAGACATAATCAAGTCCCTCGATAATTTTTCAAAGAATGTGGAAAGATATAACCGTTAGCTAAAGACGCCATCATTGTGCAACTATGAAAAGTCTAGTGAAGAACTCAGGACAAACAAAACCATGGTTTGTGGGATGTTGTTATATAGACAAAAGAAACTCTTATACTTCTTCCAAACACAACTTTTCCTCGACCACGTGAACAAGTGAACACTAGAAAAGGTCACAATGATCCATTACTGAAGGAAAGTCGATAAATAACACGGTTATTACAATCAGAGCAAAGAGTAAAAGTCTGACAATAAAAGTCAGGGACAACGATATCTAACAGAATAAAGCTCTTAACACATACAAGTCGAGATCTTTTCCACCATCTGAATCGTTCCCATCTTACAATAATTAACACCATATTACATAATACGTTTGGTGTTACAACTAGCATCAGTCTCAACTTTAATCAATAAAATCACCACTGGAGTCTGAGCCAATCAAATCGATGCTCAGAAGAAAGCCCTACTCCCATAAAACACCCGGGAGCTGGAGTTCTTAGATGCTGGTGATTTCTGTTCCGTACTTGAATTCCCAGAACTGGTTGGCCCACTTTCGTAGTCCATAGGAAGCTTCATCTTGGCCAATGACTCAGTAAACTGATGCATGCTCTTCATGTATATATCCACAATGTCTTGCTGCACCACCTTTGACTCTGGTTCAACGTTTACAGTCACAAGAGGCTTTATAAATTCATTTCTTGACAGGTCACCAGATGCATTACTTGCAGCATTTCTATCATCATCATTTTTCTCTTTCGGATCATCCTTAGGAAAGGAGAGATATTCCTGGTTTGGAGATTTTGAATCTGCAGGGTTCTCAGAGGAGTCAGAGCTCGGATGAAGTGGAGCAGATGGAGTTCCATTTCTTGATACACTGCTAGGAGGCGAATCTTGCTTAGGGAATAGTGCGGAACTGATAGCGTCAGTTGAGAAACTTTCCACGGGTTGAACTCTTACATCCGAGCTTATCTGATTTTCAGTATCAGAAGTAACCAGGCTTTCTGAACTCTCCGAGTCCTGATCACTGCATTTCATCCCAAAATACTCAGAAACCATTTGATGATTCTCAGTCACTACTTTAGGATCTGGAAATTCAATTTTTTCAAAGTCATCAGGAACAGATGCTTGTAATTTTTTATTCTGCAAGACTGCATCAGAAGCCACAGAGGTGGGTATTGCAGGAATTAGAATCACATCAGGCGACGCTCCAACATAAGAGAGGGATAGCTGAACAAATCCCGCTGGGGAGTGGAAGAGATCGGTTGAGGAGAGGGAAAATTCTTTTTCTAACTTCCCATTGTTGAGAATGACTTCAGACAAAGGCACCAAAGCAAACCCGAGCAATTGATCTTCAAGATAATTCTTTACCCTGCTTAGCATCCATATCTCACATTTGAGGGAGGAATAAGCCTTATGAACATTAAGTCGGAGATTCTCATTAAAGATTGGATTTCTTCCACCACCATTAATGATTTTGGTGGAGACTGTACTTTCAGGATCACTAGTGAGGCAAAATTTAGCATAAACATCTTGCTTTTGGTAGATGCAAATGTTTTGGATATCACTAGCCTGGTGAATGTAAATCTCCAAAATGCCAAGGAATTCCTCTTGGTTTGAGGTTATGGCTTCTTTCCTTCCAAATACAGTTTCCCTTGATAGGCAGCCGGCATTCTCTACGAAAAGATTAGTGTTTTGCTTCTCGGGCTCAGAAAAAACAGACGAGCTCTTCAGTGGTGACACAACAGATTGAGGAGAATCCATGGCAAAAATCAGATATTAAACCTGAAAAAGAACCAAATATCAATATTATAATCGAAACTCGTAGTACTCTATGTTGCTGAATCGAAATAAGTACTACAAGCAGTCATCACTGTTCAAGATTAGAAATTTAAAGCCCTCGCCCTCGAGTAAACAACAAATCCACATTTCAGAAAACCACAAAAACAGAGGCGGAATCAGCCAAGAAAACATATGAATACATCAAGAACCTAAAAGCCACAGCTCACAATTCCTAAGATATATGTAATTAAACACTACCACGATGAAAAAAGACAAATAGCCAATAACTCAAACCAAGTATTGAATTGAAATATAAATCATATTCTCCCATTCTGAACATTACAAATAAGGTTATGCAGAAGTACAGAACATGCTAAAAAATTCGGGAGATTTGGGGGGGGGAACTCAAGCCTTACAATCCAAAACCCAAGTGTCAAATTCAGTAGCAATAGCAAAAAAAGAAAAATCTCGCTCAACCCATAAAACAGAGCAGAAATTGAAATAGTTCGTTTGTTCAAGAACCTAAATGGATACCTATCAAATGCTCAAATTGAAAAGGAAAAATACCTCCAACCTTATAAACAGACAGAACCCATCTACAGTTAATCGAGTTTCCTATAAACCTATGTCCTTTTCATGCTCAAGAACAGTATCACAATTCACAGATCTAAATAGAGCAAATTCAAGTTCAATTCAATCAAGAAAAAGAAAAAGTAACAGAGAAATCAAATCAACACAAAAGATAAAGCAAAAAAGTTTTTAAAACAGACAGTTCCTTTTTGGCCTTTTAACTCCAAAGTCAAAAAAGATTCCAGCAAAATTGGCTTATAATCCAACAAGACGACCAAACCGAGATAATTTTCAAGATATCACAGTGCTCAATATTCAGTATAGTACAAAGAATAAAATGTGAGAGTATTTATTGGATTGAAGCCTGTCGGAAACCTCAAATCGTGTGCACACTGTGGGAATGTACAAAGGGTAGTATTGCTGTTCGTGGCGGGCAACAAAGGATGGACTTGCTCTAATGATCTAATTTCATGATCACATATGACAAAAGTGTCATTCAAACTAAATTTACTTTCTATAATAATCTAATTATGTATTAATTGAAAAATCTTACTGCACCCCCACATGTTTAGTCGTACATTCAAATTGACACTTTTGACTATTTTTATCGATAAAAGGCCCTTTCATAAAAGGATGTCAATCGGAATCGTCGATTCGGATAACTAGCGACTCGATTCGTAAAAAATTTGAACCGACTCAACTCATGGCTCGATATAACTGGGCCAAAGCTCGGATCAGACCTCATTTTTGGATGACGAACCAACCTAATTGCCTGCTTCAAGCAAGTAGCTAGCAACTTGAGACTAGTGGACGATCGCCTACCTATTGCCTACCTTGTAGGTAGCAGCAGCTGCCTGCTTCATTATAAAATATAAACAAGAGTCAAACATAACCTTAGGGCTCATTTTGTAATATTGTTGAAAAAGTAAAAAGCTACTTCTGATATTAAGAATATATTTTTGAATATATTTGAATAATTTTCTAAAAACTTTATCTGATTAAAAAGTTTTAGAGAAAGTCAACGTGAGGATCGTTTGACATGACTTTTGAAAATTCAAAAACTACCTTGAGATCCCTAAAGACCTATTTTGCATAACTTTCGAGAAGACAAAATGAACTTTTGAAATCCAAATATTTTTTTGACTCATTTGGTTAAATTTATGAATAATGTTATTCACAGGGCTTCTACATATCCCTCACAAAGGGGGCCCCACGTGTATTTTTTTAAAAAAAATAACGTGGGGCCCTCCTTTGTGAGAGGTCTGTAGAAGTCCTGTGAAGCATTATTATTCTAATTTTATAAAAGTTTTACTTTTAGTTATAATAGTTTGTAGAAAAAAAACTGACTGGAACATAAAGTTATTTTAAAAATTAATTTTCAAATACTAATTAAAGTAATTTTCTCGAAAAACTCTAATATAAAAAGTAGAAGTCATGTTAAATGGACTTTAAAGTAATTTTTTTTAAAAAAAATCTTTTACAAAAAGAGAATAGAAAATAAAATCCTTGACAAACAGGCACTTAGTATGAGTAATTTATTTAAATTATCTTTAATTTGAAAATTAAACTGCATAACGGTGAATGGCATTTGCCAAATAATTTATTTTGAGATACTTTAATGCAAACTTTATTACGTGGGCTCCGTTTTGAAGCGACTAGGAAATACAGTCCAATAAGAAGATAGATGAGTGCGTTTTACAGGTAGGAGTTGAGCAGTGGAGCGGCGTAGACTAGCACGGGCTTTCACACTGTTCGTCATGTGTCGGGTCCTGTCGGGTCGGGTATCAATATTTTTTCTAATTTTGAGCTATTCGAAACTATTAGATTTAATAAAAAATAAGATAAAAAAAATTGTGACCGTCGGGTTTGCTTATGAATATTGATACTCGCATTTCAAGTAGGAGAATGAGCGCAACCAGAGAAATTTTTCTAAAAGCAGGAAATATTCGCCTTATTTTGACTTTAGCCAACTATTTGATTAGGCGTTTACGAAATATTTAATTTTTTTTTTTTGATACTTAGGTATCCCAACTTACGCCGAACTATGTCATGGACCACCCATCACCGGCCCCTCAGTAATGGGTGAAGGTAAATCACGGTATATTCCCAAGTTGACCAGGGTCCGTGCACTC
This sequence comes from Fraxinus quadrangulata, assembly GCA_903798255.1. NCBI lineage: Eukaryota > Viridiplantae > Streptophyta > Magnoliopsida > Lamiales > Oleaceae > Fraxinus > Fraxinus quadrangulata. The sequence continues at coordinate 50,406 of CAIGRB010150289.1, forward strand.
TTTATACTCTTGACCCCAAGGGAGCCTTCCTACATGAATATTACATCACCAAACTGCTCCACCCATAAATGAGTATTACATCACTCAGCTGCTCCATCCAAGATGCGAACTCCCCACCCTGGGGTTGTAAGCCCAACAATACCCGTCATTTGCCAACTTGGATGTGTCCCGGGGGGCTTACGAAATATTTAATTATTTAGTTATGATAATGATTGAAAGCAAAATAAAACTTTAGTTTTGTTAAGTAATTTTTAAATTTCACAATTTCTATTCCATTAATTGTGCCTTATTCGCGTCTCGTTATTTCAAAATTTATTTTTTTTAAATTTATTTTTAATCACACGTTCATTCTATAAAATAATTTACACGTTAACCTAAATTTTTTTATATTTTTTAACCACACATTTTCTAAAAAATCATTATAACAAAATCTATTTTTTCAACAAAATGGAGCTCAAACAAAGCCGTAACATCTCCTTGGCTACATAGTTATCACCAATATTCCATTGTTAATTTTTTAAGGACATCCTCCAACACTTAAACGTAGAATCCCAACACTTTCAAATTTATATTTATTAAGTCCCTCAATTTTATTTTATTTTTCTGAAGAATATATATAAACAGATTGTTCCCTCTCGCCTCAAATTCGTCAATGGAGATGCGGACTTCAGATTCTTCATTGAAAATGGGTGCATTATCGTAACTTTAACCCCTAGCATTCCACAAGTCGACATTGAAATGAGCAAAAAAATGAAGCTAAATTCCAATTTAAAACGAGATCTAGAATCATCTTTCAAGGTAGTTTACTAACCTCTGTCGACGAAATCGCACCGCTCGCTCCTTATGGGCACATCCCTTGGAGGAATCTCGTTATGGTCCATCGTTGCCACGTAGGGATCGCTCGCTCAGGCTACCACATTGCCAAATATGAATTCTTGTTGAGCCATTAGTTTAACAATTCGTTATTAATGTAACAATTTGTTACACCGACACGTTCATCTGTTATCGCAATCATGTTATATATTTTCGTTACTAAATCTTTTTCACAAGTTTCATAAAGCGTGGTATTTAAGACATTGTCAGGAGGTTAACGTTGGCTTTGATACCAATTGATGCAATTTAACAAACTAATGATGATTAGCACTTCAATACACTAGTTGATTCGTTAAATACCAAGAATTTGTGCATAAAAAATCGTTAATTTATAAGTGTCGAATAATTGAAATAATTAAGAATCTCTTATATTTTATCACAAACAACTAACTCTTAAAGAGTTCAAATAGTGACAAGTCCTACGGAAAATTCTATGACTAAAATGCCCTTATAATAATCAACTAATGACGACTATTAAAACAAAATTAAGAAAATAGAGCATATTATAATCTTTCTTCATCATTCATTAGCCGTAAATTTTCATTTTTCTTACCATCATGATACATGTACATTTTTTTTTTTATATCATTCTTTATATCATGCAACGTGGCGAAATCATATTGGACAGTTTTAAAAAAGGCTCTTTCCGGCCAACAATTTTTTTGAAAATAATGAAGTGTTAAAAAGAATGTCAAACTTTGAGTGTACATTCAATATTGTTCTTTTTCTTATGAGAGAAAAATAAAGCGTACCAGAATGTAAATAGTAGGTTAATTGAGGGACTTAAAACTAAAGATATAGAATGCATGAGAATTCTCCTTGTAGTGCCAAATATGAAATATGTACCCCACTAACTAAAAAGGAGAAGGAATAATTAATCTTTTTCTTTCAATAATTGTATTTAAATAGTCAATGGTCCTTAACTACACATTTGAATTTCCCATATCCTTCCAAATTAGACTGGATGAAGGATTAGTACTCTACTAATAACCGTTTCGTAGGTCTTTTACTTTCGTAAAAGCGTTTATTTAGTAAACTACTTCAAATATGTTCAAAACCTGCTTATTAATCTCAAAATCAGTTTTTGATTTTAAAAATTTTGCCAAACGATCCCCTACTTCTCTCTTCTTTCATTTTAAAACATTCGATGATTAGAACCGTGGAAAGAAAAATTTATAAATACTCAATAAATAAGGAGTGATGTTGTACTTTACGACTAATGTATTATAATTTCTCTTCTTTCTTTTTGATTTCAGCTTTCTTTATTTTTTCAGGGGCCCAGAATGCTAAAAGGTGGGGGAGAAGGAAGTCGAACCTCTAATCAACCTAGACACATAAAAAATTCCCATTTGCTGTTTTTTTATTACCCTAAAATATATAAGATTTGATGTAATTAAGAAAGATAGATGTATAGCTCGAAAAGAAGCTAAAAGTAGTGAAGGCAACGAATTAAATTCATTTTGTGTGATCATTTTTTATCTTGCATTGCGACCTCATCTTTAGCGGTTTTACATAATGAAAGGAACATTACGGATTACGTCGTAAGTATTTATGATAACAAACGATAACCTATGTATAGATTAGAATTACGAAATGATTTAAGGGTATCCATATATTCAATAATTACCATTTATATAAAATTAATATAGTTCTCATTTATTATTAAATAATAACTCTATTTTGTTATTTATACCACATTGGTCAATGGGTTGAGCCATTGATCAGCACGCAAATCTTGACTCTTTCCAACATTTATTCTCAATCAATTGTATTAAAAAAATGAACACTCAAATTTTCTTACGCTTTTGTAAACCTTTAATGGCAGAGGTTTCAATGGTGCATTTAAGAAAAATTGATTATAAAATAATTATACCTTTTAAACAGCAAATTCGAGATGCAATAAAATGGTAACTTCTCAATTCTGCTTTTAGTTTCTTCAATTATATACGATAAAAGTACAAACTTTAACCTTTATTACAAACTTTAACGTTTATCAAATAATCAAATATGTTGTTGCACAAATAAGACTAGCTAGTTAACGACCAGTGGTTTATTATTTTTTCTAATTAAATGTTGGCATGCCAACGAGTGTTTTTAAATCTATCATAAAACTTATCCGAATTGGTATTATTTTACTACAAGATTTTAGATTTCTTTTCTCCGTTAACTAAGAGATTTATTCCCAAAATAAGCAAAAGGCAGTCAGGGGTAAATGTATTTACATGGTATTGTATTTTGTTTCTATATTTCATCTGTATTTTCCATTTTATCAAAAAAAAAAAAAAAATCATATTCTTTTTGTATTTTTCTCCGGTCGTGTATTCTGAGAGTAAATGTGCATAGTCCAGGATGGCAAAAGTCCGTCAGGGGTGTGCTATCGAGTAGCCGAGGTACAAAATAATTAATTTCTTACAAAAATACTTATTTTCATGATATATTCTGATTGTTTTTGGTGTATCGAATGAAGGAGTACGTAGTTTCAAGATGGATGAATACGGCGTTGTGCACGTGTCAGGTTTGATTGATCCAAAATTACTTATGAAAAAGCTGCGAAAAGTTGGAAGACATGCAGAATTATGTTGGTTCCTGGACAATGTTTGAGCAACTTATTTTTGTAGAACCATGATAATCCATACGGTTGTCGGATGAGCAGCAATCCATACGGTTGCCGGATGAGCAGCAACGATGAATATGGTCGTTATTTTCCTTTCCGACAAGCATTTCAAGACGCTTGTTTAAAATTGTCGTACGTACATTCGCCACTGCTAACGGGCCTGCCCTTGAACTTTGAAAGCAGTAGCTGTTGCGCTATCATGTAAAAATGCCATCAACTGGGGAGAAAATCTAGGATCTAGGATGAAAAAAATGTTCTTTTTTATGATTTTTTTTTTCTTTCTGTCCTAATGAATCCAAGTAGGGTGTCTAATTTTCTTTTTATTGTGGCCATGGTTTATTTCTAGGCTGCTTTGTTATATAGAAGGAACTACTTCTCTTTTTCATGTGTAGTTACTTTTTAACCATATATTCAAAAAAATCACTATTAAAAAATCTATTTTTTCAACAAAATGGAACTTGATAAGTGTAGTTTCTACACTTATTCGAGACCCTAAATGATGATATTTTATTGTCATTTTGATAAAATTCAACATAATTTATGTTATATTGCATTTTTGTAGGTAAAATTTTATCTTTGATTAAGAATTAGAGAAAAGAAATGAAAATTGACAAAAAAATGGCAAGATCTAAAGTTTAGGGGTTAAAGTGTAAATACTCAAAAATTGTGTCAAAGCTCACGATGAAGATTCGAGAATGTTATGGGTCAATTGGATACAATTAAAAGTCAAAAAGAGTGAAAATATAACCAAAATATTTTCACAAATCAATTTTCAACTGCACAAGGATGTCCAAATTTTTAGTTGAAGATTGAAACCCATTTTTGGCTAAGTAAACATTCGAATTGGAAAAGAGCTATTTCTAGTAAAGTTGTAGCTATTTGAGTTATCTTTTCAACGCATTTTGAATCGCTTTAATCTGTTATCGAGAGAAAAATTTATGACGAAAATATTGAAATAGACGTAGAAGATTTTCACCAAGGCAGCGCCATAGCGCCTAGGCGCTGCATCCTAGCTCTTAGGCGTTGCACCACACAAGTTAGAGTTTCGTTAATTTGGGCCACAAAAAGTCCAGAAAAAAGATTTCAAATTGGCCAAGAACATGTAGAAAAGTATAAATAGACTTAAAGAGGCACTAATAAAGAGAAAAAAATTGAAAAATGGGGATACAGCGAGAGATCGAAAAACTCAATTCAAAGAAGAGAATCATAACGGAATTCGAATTTAAAACGTTGATTGGAAGCGGAATAAGATCTTGGTGCAAGATTTAATTACGTTGTGCACGTGTCAGGTTTGATAGATCCAAAATTACTTCTGAAAAAGTTGCGAAAAGTTGGAAGACATGCAGAATTATGTTGGTTCCAATATGGATAATATTTGAGCAACTTATTTTTGTCGAACCATGATAATCCATACGGTTGCCGGATGAGCAGCAATCCATACGGTTGCCGGATGAGCAGCAACGATGAATATGGTCGTTATTTTCCTTTCCGACAAGCATTTCAAGGCGCTTGTTTAAAATTGTCATACGTACATTCGCCACTGCTAACGGGCCTGCCCTTGAGCTTTGAAAGCAGTAGCTGTTGCGCTATCATGTAAAAATGCCATCAACTGGGGACAAAATCTAGGATCTAGGATGAAAAAATGTTCTTTTTTATGATTTTTTTTTCTTTCTGTCCTAATGAATCCAAGTAGGGTGTCTGATTTTCTTTTTATTGTGGCCATGGTTTATTTCTAGGCTGCTTTGTTATATAGAAGGAACTACTTCTCTTTTTCATGTGTAGTTACTTTTTAACCATATATTCAAAAAAATCACTATTACAAAATCTATTTTTTCAACAAAATGGAACTTGATAAGTGTAGTTTCTACACTTATTCGAGACCCTAAATGATGATATTTTATTATCATTTTGATAAAATTCAACATAATTTATGTTATATTGCATTTTTGTAGGTAAAACTTTATCTTTGATTAAGAATTAGAGAAAAGAAGTGAAAATTGACAAAAATGGCAAGATCTAAAGTTCAGGGGCTAAAGTGTAAATACTCAAAAATTGTGTCAAAGCTCACGATGAAGATTCGAAAATGTTATGGGTCAATTGGATACAATTAAAAGTCAAAAAGAGTTAAAATATAACCAAAATATTTTCACAAATCAATTTTCAACTGCATAAGGATGTCCAAATTTTTAGTTGGAGATTGAAACCCATTTTTGGCTAAGTAAACATTCGAATTGGAAAAGAGCTATTTCTAGTAAAGTTGTAACCCTTTGAGTTATCTTTCCAACTCATTTTGAATCGCTTTAATCTGTTATCGAGAGAAAAATTTATGACGAAAATATTGAAATAGACAGTAGAAGATTTTCACCAAGGCAACACCATAGCACCTAGGCGCTGCATCCTAGCTCTTAGGCGTTGCACCACACAAGTTAGAGTTTTGTTAATTTGGGCCGCAAAAAGCCCATAAAAAAGATTTCAAATTGGCCAAGAACATGTAGAAAAGTATAAATAGACTTAAAGAGGCACTAATAAAGAGAAAAAAAATTGAAAAATGGGGATACAGCAAGAGATCGAAAAGCTCAATTCAAAGAAAAGAATCATAACGGAATTCGAATTTAAAACGTTGATTGGAAGCGGAATAAGATCTTGGTGCAAGATTTAATTCGTTTCTACATCTTTATTAAAATCCGGTGATGCGTTCCATTCCATTACTTTTAGTTTTTATTTTTATATTATGAGTAANATAGAAGCAGAATTTTTAACCATAGCACCCAGGCTATGGTTAAAATTCCGGGGATGCATTCCATTAATTTTAGGTTTTATTTTTATATTATGAGTAACTAAACTTCAGATTAGGAAAAAAATGTAGTCGCTTATGATCTTTTATTTTTCTATTCAAGATTTATGTGATTTATCCTTATATGTGTTGGTTTTACTATGAGTTTAATACTTTAAATTATCCGATCATTAATTTGATAATTATGTGAGTCTCTTACGAATCGATATGTGAGTTTGAGACTTAGACCATATAATAAAATTCAGTAATTTTTAAAAAACATACTTTTCTACCAAGAATTTTTTTGAAAATAATGAAGTGTCAAAAAGAATGTCAAACTTTGAGTGTACATTCAACATTGTTCTTTTTCTTATGAGAGAAAAATAAAGCCTACCAGAATGTAAATAGTAGGTTAATCGAGGGACTTAAAACTGAAGACAGAGAATGTATGAGAATTCTCCCTACAGTGCCAAATATGTACCCCCACTAACTAAAAAGGAGAAGGAATAATTAATCTTTTTCTTTCAATAATTGTATTTAAATAGTCAATGGTCCTTAACTACACATTTGAATTTCCCATATCCTTCCAAATTAGACTCGATGAAGGGGTAGTACTCTACTAATAATCGTTTCGTAGGTCTTTTACTTTCGTAAAAGCGTTTATTTAGTAAACTACTTCAAATATGTTCAAAATCTGCTTATTAATCTCAAAAGCAATTTTTGATTTTCTAAAAATTTTGCCAAATGATACCCCTACTTCTCTTTTCTTTTATTTTTATATATTCGATTATTAGAACCGTGGAAAGAAAAATTTATAAATACTCAATAAATAAGGAGTGTTGTTGTACTTTACGACTTATGTTTATGATAACCTATGTATAGATTAGAATCACGAAATGAATAAGGGTGTCCATATATTCAATAATTACCATTTCTATAAAATTAAGATAGTTTTCATTTATTATTAAATAATAACTCGATTTTGTTATTTATTCCACATTGGTCAATGTGTTGAGCCATTGATCAGCATGCAAATCTTGACTATTTCCAACATTCATTCTCAATCAATTGTTTTAAAAAGACGAACACTCAAATTTTCTTACGCTTTTGTAAACTTTTAATGGCACTATTAAGAGAGGTTTCAATGGTGCATTTGACCTTTTTAACGCCCAAACATGTCCTTTTCAACTACTTACCCCAACTATCCTATTCTTTTTTCTATACTATCGGAGAGCACGTGCATTGTATGTGATTTTATCGTGATGTTATGAATGTCATTTGTGTCGTTGAAGTCTTTAGATAATAATTGTTCAAGCGAAAGTTACGGAAATTCAATGTTGTTCAAATTTATTACGTAAAAGAATATTTTGATAGAAATTGATTTCCAATCTCGAAGAATGTAATGCTTCTCTAAATACGACATTTTCATTATATTTCACATGTTCATCTATAATTAAAGCTTTTAACTCTAATAGAAAAAGATAAATTTTAGGTTTCTAAGTTCAATTACTTAACCATCAATGATAAACTTTGAAAACATAACGATTAATAGCGAAACTTTAACATGCGTAGTAGGAAAGTTGGATAGCTCAAGAATTAAGATCTTCAAATCTCGTTGAATATGGAGAACATATATTATTGTTAAGTTTGTTTTTCCAAATATATTAAAGTGGCAATCGGTCTAAAAATAAGAATGCGTACAATCATATCTCCATGGCATGGCACTTCTAAAGTTTGCTCGATGGTCTAACTTCAAATGTGCAATTCAAAGTTGTAGATCAAAAATTATGTACATTTTAAGTTAAGTAGATGAGCAAACTCAACCAGTATCCTCGACTTTAAAACAACAAATTAGCCCCTATTTGTTCGACATTTCAAGGAGAATTTTTATCGTTGTTTTGGGGTATCAGCCGCAATATTTAACCGCTTTGTCTCAGGGTAGAGGTGGCAAACGAGCCGCTCGACTCGTCAAAATACGGCTCATGAGCTGCTCGAGCTCGTCAAAAGACGAGCCCGAGCCGACCAGTCGGCTCGTCAAAAAACAACGAGTTGGCCACGAGCTCTCAAGGGTTAAATTTTATTTATTTTTAAATAGGTTTAACTTTATTTTTTAAAAAAAAAAAAACCGAGCTCGTGAGCTAAAGCTCGGCTCGGCCCACGAGCTCGGGTATTTGTAACGAGCCGAGCTTGTGGGTATATGGGCCTAGCCGGCTCGGCTCGGCTCAGCCCATTGCCACCACTATCTTAGGGCGAGACCGACTTTTTTGAAAAAAACAATCAAAAAATTCATTTTCATATTAAAATAATGTGAAACAAACAAAAGCTTAGAGATTTCCATAGTAAACTTGAGATTTAACTTGTTAACTTATATCTACTAAATTCGATATGTGCCCAACCAAAATTATCTATTTCACTTATCAAACTAAAGATTATGTAAAACACCCTATTTGAATTCCATTCACTTGAAATGAAATCTACGTCAGGGTTTATGTGTCGTCGGATTTGATTTGGGGCTTAAATGAAAGAAGAAAACATTAAAGGTTGGACACTTTATTTTGGAGGGACAATTTCATCTAGTGGCAATTTCATTAGCGCTATGTTTGCCATGATGGATTTCAACGTTGCCTTGTTGACATTTTACCTTGACATTGTTAACAAAATGATCGTATGTGTAAGCACTTCCAACTCTAGCGATCGATACGAAAATAACTTTTATCACAATTTTTGAAACTTCAGTGACCATCAATGAAATTAACCTTAATAATATATATACTATTATATAAAGTATTATATATGATGTAATTTGTATATTTCAATTAAGGATATTTTTGTCTGTTCAGCTATTTATATTGACCGTGTTACTATTTTGATTGCATAAGCAATTGAAACTTTTATCCACACGTTTTTATGTGATCCATTAACACTACTACTATCTATATATTCACTGTATTTCTATTTAACACATACCAAACAACGTCGGATGTTGGAAAAAAGTAAGAGAGATGTATAGTGTATATTAATTATGATTTATGATATAAATAACAATGTGTCGTCAATTGAGTGAATGATCCTATCATACGTGCATATATCATTGTCGTACTAAAGTGTTTCTCTTGATTCCCGTTATGAGTACCTAACACGACGGAAATTCCTCATCACGTTCATTGCAAGACATGACAAAATATTTTGCCATCTTTAAATCGAAATGTTTCGAAAATTTATGAATGGAATTTATAACTTTCTTCCATCTTGCATAGCCCAATTGAGCACTATTTAGAGATGAGTTGATACCGGGCCCGACATCTTAATGAGCTTAAAAACTTTGTGATCCGAAATGATTAAGGAAGGTCATTTTCGCCATTCACTATCAGGTTTGAAATTTTAAACGCTCCAGAACCATTGCCCAACGGTCACATTTTACAACTCTTTTAACGTTCTTCTCCCCCCAACATTCAAAATAAACATTTCTCTCTCAGATGCAAACATTTTCTTCTCTTTCAATCAGATATCGGACGCACAAATTTCTGTAACGAATTACATAACCATGAAGTTCAATTCTGAAGTCTCAGAGAACAGGTTTCTGGGAAGCATCTCTGCTTCCGTTTCTCCGTTCAAGAGCTTATTTCCCAAATCAAAACAGAGGATGAATTCAAGCCACCGTTCAAGGTCCAAATTGAACAGTGAAAATATAGCACCGGTAAATCCAAACATCCAGATTAGTGATCCCCCTTTGTCAGCCTCGATTCCATTCCCAAAGAAATCATACGCTGAACCCAAAGTAAATCCCTATACGGAAGAATTTACCTCATCTGTTGTACAACAAAACTTACCTTCAGATCCAGATACAGCGGTCAAGGTACTTCAAAATTAATTTACATCAGTTTTATGAAATCCCATAGTTAATGTTATTAAATATTATATTCGTTAACCTAGTAATACTGAATGGGACAGATTTTGCGCTTGGGAGTATTTTTGATAGATTTTGGTAATTCAAATTTAATAATTCTATTCTGTTTTGGATTTTCAGATGGTGAATATTGTTTAATTTTAGTTTTTCTTAGGTTGTGTTAAGTGTATTTGATTATGGATATGTTTGTAGGTTGTATTGAGGATTAGGCCAGCTAATGGCCTTGGAAATGGAGATGGAATGGTTAAGAAAGTTTCTGAGGATTCAGTATCTGTTGGTGACAGAACGTACACGTTTGATTCAGTTTTAGACTCAAAATCATCTCAGGTTTGGAATTATTTCTGAAATTCTTCATTATTTTGCATATTCAATTGCAATGAATACTTTATCCTACAGTCCTTTCTGTTTACCCAAATATCCTTATGAGGACATATGAACTAATTTAAGGCCAGTTCAATAGAATCAAAATATAAGGATCAATGTTAATTCATAAATCTTATGGTTCCATGATTTTAGGAGGATGTGTATCAATTAGTTGGCACCGGTTTAGTTAAGGATGCATTGGCAGGTTACAACACATCGATATTGGCTTATGGACAGGTAGTTTTGGCTGCGTAACTAATTTTGCTGCTTTCTTGTAATTTTGCATCGCGCAACTTCGGACATAAAAGTTCTTGTTTGATTATTGTTAGACTGGGAGTGGAAAGACTTACACAATGTGGGGACCCCCCAGTGCAATGGTTGAGGATGGTCCATCAGTCAGTGGTCTTCAGGGCATTGTGCCACGCATTTTCCGGAGTCTCTTCTCTGAGATTCAAAAGGTAGATTATAGTTCTTCATCTGGTTAGAAAAGAAATGTGATTATATGAATCTGACAATGACTGTGAATCTGTTTACATTCATGAAGGAACAGGAGAATTCTGATGGTAAACAGATAAACTATCTGTGCCGGTGCTCCTTTCTTGAGGTAACAGTTTCATTTGTAAATTTATTTTATGAAATGACTTTGGATTTTTTATTACTGCATGGAGCTATTCATTATGGATGATCTATTGCCGCCAGGTGTACAATGAAAAAATTGGGGATCTGCTTGATCCGACACAGAGAAATCTAGAGGTGAATATTCCAGACAGAAAAAACATCAGCAGTTTTCCTGTTGATAGTACTTAAGTGAGTTTTCATGCATATTTTATTGTTAACCCAGTATGGTTGAACTCTTCCAGATAAAGGATGATGAAAAAGTTGGATTTTATGTTGAGAATTTAACCGAAGAGTATGTCACCAGCTACGAGGATGTCACCCAAATTTTGATCAAGGTAGTAAAAACACGAGGGTGTGAAAGTTATACATTTTTAGTTTGCTTTTACTGGACTTGCATTGGTGTTTATGTTTTTAGTCATATCAATAGTTGCTTCCAGCAATTCTCTTCTATATTTCAGGATCACTTCAGCTTACTTTATGCTGCAGGGGCTGTCAAGTAGAAAGGTTGGAACAACAAGTATAAATTCAAAGAGCTCAAGATCTCACATCATATTTACTTGCATAATCGAGTCCTGGTGCAAGGTAATATTAGCAAAGGGCTATAGTTTCTTGTAGTTCTAAAAATTATCTACTTTTATGTGGTGTAGCAATCTTCCATTGTTACCACATGGACAAAAAACACCTCTTTCACAGTTTTCTTCTTTTAATCTAAAGTTTTCCCTCTATACTCAATGCATTTAAGATACATAATAAGGAAAATTTAGGTAAATATTTTATTAATATATTTTTTCTTTCATCCAAGGACAACAAACCTGTTAGAATGTAACCTTTTATTCTGTAAAATTTCACTCAATCTAATATGATTGGTATGTTTGGCACTCAGTTAAAATTTTTGAAATCAGTACTTTATTCATTTTCTTGCAATGAATCCTCTCAGGAATCCTCATCAAAGTGCTTTGGTAGTTCTAAGACTAGCAGAATCAGCTTGGTAGACCTGGCCGGATTTGAGAGAAATGTGCTTGATGGTGCTACTAAAGAGAACGTGAAAGAAGGAAAATACATAAAGAAGTCCATGTCACAACTTGGGCATGTGCAATGAATATCTGTAATGAGTCATCCAATGCTTCTTTTGATTCTGGTTATCTTCATTATTTATGGATTTCTGACGCTATCCTTTTCCTTCCACCTTTTGCACTTGATGTTTCCTTATATTACATTACCCCTAAACCAGTTAACA
>CAIGRB010150289.1:69452-85048 GCA_903798255.1 Fraxinus quadrangulata
AAGGAGTACGTAGTTTCAAGATGGATGAGTACGGCGTTGTGCACGTGTCAGGTTTGATTGATCCAAAATTACTTATGAAAAAGCTGAGAAAAGTTGGAAGACATGCAGAATTATGTTGGTTCCAATATGGACAGTGTTCGAGCAACTTATTTTTGCCGAACCATGATAATCCATATGGTTACCGGATGAGTAGCTACGATGAATATGGTCGTTATTTTCCTTTCCGACAAGCATTTCAAGACGCTTGTTTAGAATCGTCGTACGTGCATTTGCCACCGCTAGCTGCCCCACCCTTGAGCTTCGAAAGCAGTGGCTGTTGCACTATCATGTAAAAATGCCATCAACTTGGGACAAAACCTAGGATCTAGGATGAAAAAATGTTCTTTTTTTATGATTTTTTTGTCCTAATGAATCCAAGTAGGGTGTCTGACTTTCTTCTTATTGTGGCCATGGTTTTTTTCTAGGCTGCTTTGTTATATAGAAGGAAGTACCTCTCTTTTTCATGTGTAGTTTTTAATAAATAGTTGATGGATTTAGAGCGTGTTTGTTTTCGCCAAAAATCAATTTTTTAGTAGATGTTTTTTCATAAAAATCAATCAAATGTATGATAAAATTGATAAAAATTGTGTTCTTCAAAGAAAAATAAATTTTAAGAAATGAGGACTGAACATGGCCTAGTGATTGTCACGAGATAAGCCAAAAGATTCTGAGTTATTGTCACAAACTTTTTACAATGATGCTAACTCACCCTTGGAAAGAGTACCCGAGACCTCACAATCATCAAGAAAATCGGCCAACTTCGAATAAATGCAAAGCATTGAACCAATTCTTTCAAGTTGAATCGATGAAAGAATTTTAAACTCTTCATCACAAACTTTCGACACTGGTGCTAATCCTTGGAGAGAGTACCCGAGACCTCACAATCATTAAGAAAATCGAGCAACTCAAAATAAAAAGAGTCGTAGTTCATCAAAAGAAAGAGAACGTATGCTAAACTGGCATCTTTCCCCAATGTTGACTATTTTGAACCATTGTATCTAAAAGTTTAAGTCGTTAAAAAAAAAAAACGCAAACTTATTTATTTAAATTATCTTCGACACGTCCATTTATGCAAGCAAGATTCTTTTTTTTTTTCTTGTGAAATGCCCAAAGAGCTGCATAATTTTCCTAAACACGTGCCAAAAGAACTTGAACTATCTATTCGAGATGGGATAAAAAACTGAAACTGTAACAAAACATACCTCATTTGGGCTTGTTCTCTCTTGAAAATTAATGCCCTCTAGTTTGCAGCAAAATAACCTTCTTTATTGAGCCCTGCTGAAGGGTTTTGTTTGAAATTTCCAATAAAAGACAAATTTTTTTCCCAATCCTTTGATGGTTAATTAGATAAGAATGGCCAAATGGGAAAATGGGCACAAGAATGTTTTTATCCCGGTCCTGCGTCATCCCCACCACACCTCCCGAAAATATCCAACGGTGCTCCGATAAAGGGGCTATCCTGCCCATTGCCATCCTAATTTGAATAACAAATTCTTGAAAAATTCCTAATTAACTAGAAACCTAAAGCATTAACGTATTTTTAAATCATGTCATTGTTTTCGTTATATAAATTAAATTTTTCGTTAATTTCAGAAGATAGTGTTTATACTTTCGAAAATAAATGAAAACATAAAATTCGGTGACTAAATCGAAAGACACTATTAATTCTTGACTAATAGTGTTTTTAACTAAGCATATATTTGACAAGTGCTTATGTGTTTATAAATAAATAAAAATGAGTGACGATAAGTGCATAGTACTTATGGAAATTTATTTGACTTTTAGCAAATATTTACAATACTCTCAGTTAAATAAAAAAAGATATTAAATGGGAGAAAATTGTCAAAATTCCTAGGGGCAAAGATCTTTTTGGTTAGGGAAACAAAACTTCTTGGGCCTGTATGTAATTAATGATAATTCTTGGGGGTCTCCTACGAATATAAGGAAACCTTTATATTACTGCGAACGGCGTCGTCTGGCGTAAAATATTAGGGCATTAAAGTTTAACTCAACTAGGGTTTTTAAGTTTACAAATTGTATCACTACTATTGCGTGGCTTTCAGTTGTACCGCCGTTTCTCCCTCTGCAATCAATAGAGGACTCGCCGGAACCCTAGAAACAGCCACTTCGCAACCATGGGTAACAGATCAATTTATTCACTTCTTATGTTTTCTAATATGTTACACTTTTGTATTGTATACATTAATTCCGTATAGAATTGACGGCAATGTTGTATGTGTACAGGTATTTCACGGGACTCGATGCACAAGAGGAGAGCCACTGGAGGCAAGAAGAAGGCTTGGAGAAAGAAGAGAAAGTAATTTTTACTTAGTTCATATTTAAATATTTTGTCATTAGTGATTCTGATTGATTGTTTGCCATGTCTAGGATGCGTTTTGTGTGTATGTGTCCTTGGATTATTTCGATTATATACCTCTTGTTGCATTATTTTTATGCAATTCACAATGTGTTTTATTGAAGTCTGTACGACTAAAATTTAATTTTTGAGCGACTAGGTTTTCTTAGAATGAATAAAATGCCGTTTAATAAATCAGATTTAGGAAAAAAAAATTAATTTCTTGTTCAAACCTAAAAAAGATCGCACTTATGAATTTCTTCCATTTCTGTTCAAAGATACTAGTTCAGTTATTCAACAATTAATCAGTTTATTAATATTTATGGTAGATTGTTAAATGATAACTTTTGATTTTAGCTATCTGATTGATGTAACTTATTACTCCCATTGAGTTATATGTCTGTGATTGTTATTAGATACATTTATTCTGTCTATTTTTAGGTATGAGCTTGGAAGGCAACCAGCAAGTACTAAGTTGTCAAGTAACAAAACAGTACGAAGGGTGAGGGTTCGAGGAGGTAATGTGAAGTGGCGTGCCTTGAGGCTGGACACTGGAAACTACTCTTGGGGGAGTGAAGCTGTGACCCGGAAGACTCGTATTCTTGATGTGGTTTATAATGCATCGAACAATGAGTTGGTTAGGACCCAGACTTTGGTGAAGAATGCCATTGTTCAAGTGGATGCTGCACCATTCAAGCAGTGGTATCTTCAGCACTATGGAGTTGACATTGGTCGCAAGAAGAAGACAGCTGCCAAGAAGGAAGGAGAAGTAATGAACTATCTTTCTTTTCCATTGCTTTAGGATATCTTTCTTTTCCATTGCTTTAGGATATACTTTGCCCATTACCTTTTGTTAGAATACAAAAGTGCTTCATTTTTTTTTGTTGCTCACAGAGCAAATTTTACTCCAATTTGTGACTAATATAATTAGGTACATATTGGTAGTTGAACTGTGAGTTGATGGGCAAGATTGCGATGCATTGAGAGCATCAATGAGCTATATAATACATTTGAAGGCATCATTGAGGACATTTCTAAAGACCAGGGAGCAATTGTGTAAAACATGTCAACTAGAGTTACCAAAATATGCATTCTATATTATATTTTAACTCTATTTGTACCCATATCTGTTGACTGATAATAAAAATGTCAGATGTATTTAAGTTGGAATTCCATAGCGTAATTGGGGTAAAATAAGAAATCGAGTGATCCAGTCTGGGAGGCATAAGAAATGTCTCGTCATGATTTAAAGAAGGGAGATTTGAATTGCATGGACATGTTTTTTAATATATGCTTTAGTTTTAAACGAAGTCTACTGAAGAATATCTTTTCAAAGCTTTTTAATAACTTCTGTTTACTGGGATTTAATTAGGAAACTGATGCTGCTGCTACCGAAGAGACGAAGAAGAGCAACCACGTCCTGAGAAAAATTGAAAAGCGTCAACAGGATCGCAAGCTTGACCCCCATGTTGAGGAGCAATTTGGCAGTGGTCGTTTATTAGCTTCAATCTCTTCACGCCCTGGACAGTGTGGGCGTGCTGATGGGTATGTATTGTCTTTTTATTTTTTTATCTCATGGCTACTGATATATCAAAGGCCAAATGTCCCTTTGTCCTTTTTATGACGAATGGATATAGAAAAATGCTCACTTCTAGTTCAAAAATAGATGCCAACTTAACTGTTGGTGAACTGAGTTTCCATTATACTGGTGTGCTTACCAAAATTATCATTTGTCTGGGGCAATTCAGTTAAGAACAAAAAGGTCTCAAAAATTTGTGCTCAACTCTGTAGTGTGGAAGTTTGTGATTTTTTTTATTTTTTCCTTTCTGTGTTTCTCTGATGAGGACAATAACTTAGCACAAATATACGGCATGTTTGTTAAACAGCCAGAATTTTATTACTTATTGATTTTAATCTGGTAAATACTTCTTTGGTCATTTATTTGTTAAGCTGCATGCATAAACTTTACCCTTTTTATTTTTGGTTTATCAATCCTTTTTTCTGATGTGGTATGAAATTGATTTTGCTAGATATATTTTGGAGGGCAAAGAATTGGAGTTTTACATGAAGAAACTCCAGAGGAAGAAGGGAAAGGGTGCCAGCGGTGCTGCCTAGATTAAAAATTTTGCTACCAGAAATGTCAACTTATTATACTTGTCTTTTTCATCTTTCCAATTGCTCTAGCTTTCGAGAATTAGATTGAACTTTTCAATTGTCATACTAATCAATTTTTGTGGAGAATTATGTTAAGTCTTCCTTTTTGGTTTGTTCTTTTTGTTAGTAATAAATTAGCAGCATGTTAACGAATCATGCTGGGGTGCCCCTGACAGACCCCTCACATTAGGGGGGGGAGGGGTGGATTTTTTTTCTTTTTTAATTCATATGGGTCCCACGTGGGTCTTACTATATTGTGAGAGGATGTCAACTAGAGTCAAAAAATTTGTTACACGTGTAAAATGAGCATAATATAATTTGTTACACACGTATGTTACAAACATAACAAAGTTTGTTATGCACGTAACATGGTATTACATGTTTTACAAATGTATAATAAGTTGTGTTACAAGTATTACAAACTAATGACGTGCTTGTTAACACTTTATAAAAAAGTGAAACGTGTAATAAAAATAGTATTTTTAGAAATAATTCTTATCGGTGTATTTATGAAATCTTGCCAAATCAATCTGCATGGAATTTTATAAAATAGAAGTTGTGCATGTAACTAGAGATATAATAATATAGAGGACAAAATTGTTTCAAGCATCGACAGAATCGAAAGCGTCCCTTCTGCCTGCTTCAGTCCCCTAACGAAACTTTCATTAGTGGATTAGTTATACACTTCACATGTTTTTAACGATTTACATGACGTCATCAAATGATATAAGTTTTGGATAAGAATCCAAAACACTCTAGAACATATAAAAACCAGTCCATTTCTACACAGAACACAACATAATTATATTCGAAACTTAGACCAGCTTCATTATGTAATCACGGTACAAAGTTCACGTCAGGCATTGTTACATTTTGCACAACAGATCAATTGCCAGTCCTTCTCAAAGAACTTAAAAAGCCGTCCACAATCAATTTGATTGACAAATTCACTCAAAAACTAACATATTCTGTTCTAGGTTTAGAAGGTTCTTTAGAGCGAATATTTGGTGCAGTTGGTTGAAAGTTCCTCGATTTCTTTCACGACTAGTGCTTTGTCACATTCAAAGGTTTCATCCTCCGCAAATTAATTAAAGTATAGACTTAATAAGTTTCGTCTCTAATTATTATGCAATGTGATTATAAACATCTCAATAATGTAAAAATAGAAAAAATAAAAAATGGGCCACCTATTTCCGAGCAGAAGCCATCAAAGAAGCGGAGAAGCTTTCTTTTGTTAGCGACTGTTAAGAGATATATATTTCACATCGAATAAAGATATTGACACAGACCAATTAATAAAGATCTTGTGCTACTCCTCTTAATAAGGTTGACCTTTTAAGATGGACCCCTAATTCTTAATATGGTATCAGAGCCCATTATGCTCCAACAAGCGATTCGATCCCGTTAAGATTTCAAAAGTGAGCACGTGGATTTCAAGATTGGTCTGCTCAAACGAGCCACCATCTTGCGGGGACGTGTTAAGGAATATATATTCCACATCGAATAAAGATGTTGACACAAATCAATTAATAAAGATTTTGGGCTACTCCTCTTAATAAGATTGATATTTTAACATGGACCTCCAATTCTTAACAACGACTAACATGTTGACAATCTCAGCAGGTTTGTTTTGGTTAGCCACAAAAAGCTATAAGAATACAAAAATGTAAATACTCAAAACTGATAAGAATTTCTTTAGAAGTATTTCTCAAATGTTAGATATGAAACCTTGAATACATGGAATGCATCGATCAGGACGTTCTTGTGTGACTCCTGCAAAACAAATTTTTCACGCATTTAGATTACTCCAAAACTCAACCATGCTATATTGCTAGAAAAGTTTGACATCTTACTTGATAGAATGTCACGTGGCATTCTGTCATTAGAGTGCTTTAAAACAATCAACTTTTACCTCCAATCATTTCCTTCCACCAATACATCTGTCAATTAGAATGTCAACATTTTTTGACAAAGTAGCTGACATAACATATCATCACATTGGAATTTAAACGATCAAGCAAGATATCTCCCAAATGCTTAAAGGTAATAGTGATATTCAATTAAAAATAATTTCTTTTTTCGTTATAAGTTAGTTAGCAACTATGGTTCAATTAGATTTAAAATGGGATATTGATATTGAACAATTAAAATAAATGTCAGTATGAACGTGATTGCCATAAGTAGAGAATCAAGAAGTACAATTTTTCAACAGTTGTTTGCAAAAGAATAGAGAATGATCCCTCTTAATAACTTATTTACCTTGACAGAATTTCCTCTAGTTAAGTAATTCGTAGATTCGAGCAACTTTGAATTGAACTCTGCAAAAAACTAGAACCAAAGACACAAGGGAAAATGTATAATAATGAAACTACAATGCTAAAATGTTTAAGAAAAGCCAAAACACAAGAATAAGTACAAAACATACCCAAACATAGAATAATTGGAAACAATGTTAAAATGTTTATGATAATTGGAACACGAAAAGCAGAGATGCAAATCGATATAAATGGCATCCTTAAATAATTGTAATTCTAGATTCTGAAGGAAATAAACACACATGGAATTGTGATTTCATCCTTGGAGAAATGTTATTACTGATTAATGATTTTCTTATCCAACTTGCGCCTCATACTTCTGATTGAGCCATTGTTTGATAGAGATTATTTAAAACTCATTTTCTCGAATTCAATTTAACCACACATTCTCCTGCTTAAATAGTTTTGCAGTTGGATATATTATGAATATATTTCTTCCGGTTTTCCATCCAGTTTGATGGAAAATAAAAGATCAGCAGTAACAACTAGCATTGGAGCAACATAAATATGTGACACAATAAACTATCTTAAGAATTTTGCAAACACGATCAACAATGGAGTATTGTAAAGGATTTTATTTATTTAATTTTTAATATTAAATCGTATTTTAGGAAACATTATTATGATTTGATTTATTAGTTTTTAGAATATTTTCTGACTTACTATATGTCCTTTTAAACCCTATAAAGGGGGATATGTGATGTAATCAAGAAAATCGTCAATGAATAAAAATTGATATCTTTCTTTCCCAATTTTTCTCTATTCTCTCCTTCGTCTTCGTCTTCGTCTTCTTCTCTCTTTTCTCCCTCTTTTCTCCGTTTTCCCCTTCTCCTGTACTGTACTTTTAGCATTGCATCCTGCGTCAAGCTCACCCTAGTATGAACTTATCCAAAAGGTCTAGATTGACTTCCAAGCAATCGGAAGCAATTAACCCGTCGCCTTTGCACATTCGCAACAACTTGAGTGGCATCTAACGAGCCTAAAAGAAAAACAGTATATCCATGATAAGCAGCAGGAAGAAAGTCTAGATTAAATCATACCAAACATGTTAGAGGAAGAGTTGCTTACCTTACCTCCAAGTTAAATTTTGGGAGACGGAGAATAAGAACTAACAATGTATCGTCTTTAAAGAACTCTGTAGTTAGTTCCTAGCAAGCTTCTGGAATAGGTTCAGATTCACCAACACTGACTTCATCTCCCCAATACACTACTTTTTCAAGATCCAACAAACCAGCAAAAAACAAATGTTGATGACCATTGACAATAAAAAAATGTACCAGCAAACATAATGGCATTAAGATGTGGGCACTGATCATAGTTGAAACTCCCTGTAAGATCAACAAAGAAATAAATTTACGGTGATAATTTTCTTAATTGTCATAGCTGAGAGATTTCCTTATGATCTAGAGCCTGGCACCATGTGTGAAAAAAATTTCTCGATACTTCCTGTCTTATTCTGCATTACTTTCCCATCATCTGTAAACCAAAACAAAAGAAAATTCACACTCAAAACAAATTAAATACGAAAAAGAAAATTTCAAACACCCAGATAAAAATAAACCAATCTTCAAAAATGCATAAGAAATTAACCATTTCATCATGCTTAGGTCCCTCGGTGTCACCACCGGCATCTAGGCACAACAGCAGGCCCCTGGTTTCTCGTACAACATCGACAGGGGTCCGAGGTTTCTTGGGGTTGGAGAGATTCTTCATTGAACTGCTCCTCACAAAGAAGAATTGTTCCAAGAACTTTAACGAAGAGAACCCCATATCTGCTGTTTCGCATCAACGTTCCTAACCACAACCGCCATCTCTTTTCCATTAACAGAATCTGGAGATCCGCAGGCATAATTGCCTTGGAAAAAAAAGATCTTTAATTTTCCAAAATTCCCAATTATTGTTGCAATAACAGGTAATGAATAAGGAAGACTTCTTGGTTGTGGGAGAAGATTTACATAGTTATAATGTTATTGGGTTTCTGTGTATTTTCTTCTGCAAACAAATTTTTATTTGCTTTTCCTAAATTCTTGCAGCTTTGTTTTTTTCTCATGCAAGTTTGCCCACTTATAAGAAGTTTACTCGGGATTATATAAATATTTTTTTATTGATCAAAACTAAAATAAAAACGTCATATTGAAATAAAAAAAGTATTTTTTTTATTTTTATTTAATCATTTTTATTACTTTTTTTTTTTTTTTTTGCATTTTAAGTTTAGCCAAACATGCTTTATAATTAGAATTACGTGAGTTTGGTTGCATTAAGTGCGTATTTGAATCCCCTTTTTTGGTTAAAAAGCATTTATAATATTTTAATGGAGAATGTTTAAAAAATAAAGAAAAGTTTCGAATTTGTATGTAATATTATTTTATTCAATAATACGTGATTGAAAAGAAAAGAGAAAATTTTTTTTTTTTAAATAATAGGACTAAACAGAACTAAGTTTGTTTTTTGCTATTCGCTTTACAGAGGAATATAATCCTTTTTGGATTTGGAAATAGTAAGAGAATTGATCGTTGCAAGCTATGAATTTTTGTGTAATTGCATAAAATCCATGGAAAATCAACATTTTTCATTGCATAAAATCCATAGAAAATCATCCTATGCGTGTTCGAAAGAGTAGAATATAAAGTTACAGTGTAAATTCAGTGCTGGCCACATCTTATCATCTATCTAAACCTCAAATGTAACATCTCTAAAAGCCTAGATGCCATTCCTCGCGCCGTGTAATATCTGTAATCAAGGGGGCTTCTTCTTGTTTCCCATCAACAGCTCTGGCTGCCCATTTTCATAAGCAATCCATTAGGTGAATTCTGTACTTGCTCGAGAACTGATGTTTACTTCTTCAATTTAAATAACCTGAGCATAGTAAGATTAGCTATGGAACTGTCATACTTTCTCCATCAGATGAAATAATCAGAGGAAAACCGAGACTTCAGATGGTTAGCAGCTTCAGCATCCGAGGCTCTTCAAAATGCTTTCGAGCTTGTCAAGCACTACAGGAGGATCGGCATAGGACCCACTGAGATATATGGGATGGTACTCCAGCCCTTTCCATCCAGCAATAAGTGCAAAATGAGGCCGTCTGTACTCGCTGCTAATTATCTCTAAAATCACTGTTCCAGGTGTTGAAGAAACTATATGAGTTAGCCCTGCACCATGAGCACCGATAATGACTGAAGCATCTTGGATGGCTCGAACTTGTTCTTTCATAGACATGTGTGCAAACAGTCCGTTGATAATATTTAATTTACAATCTGAATGCTTTGAAGCCCAGTTCTGTACAGAATCAAACACTTGTTGTTCATTGCTAAGTCTCGTTTGCACCTTACCACCATGACGTGGATGTGCTAGATAATCCTCACGTCGTACGAAGAGGACGTTATGACCAGAGACTGGCTTAGGAATGTGGTGTCTATCCAGCGGCAAATCAAAGGCTGCTCTTATCATCTCCCCAAACTCAGACAGTCGAGCAGTCTTCTGATCATCTGGATTTTGCCACAGATCATGCGCAGAAGCTCCATGACAGTTTATGTTTTCAGTTAGCCCCTTGAATAGAGCAGTTTCATACCCCAATGGGGAGAGGATTGCATGGCGGAAACAAACTGGACCGCTGAAATTTTTAGCATAATTAAGGCTCGAGAACAATGCCCTCCATGTTTCTTCCAACTGAGTCTGAAAATATATACAAATGGAGAGAACAGCAATGCAAGTGTTGAATGTGCTCAATGACTTACAAGAATGTGCAAAATGCTTAATGCCTTTTGAATTCAAGTTAAAGTTGCGTTAGGTTTTTGAAGTTTCTTGCAACGAGTGGATGTACCGATAGATACAATTACTGATTTCAAGTGACGTGTAGATACATGGGTGGTTTTTAGGCATTTCCTGAAGTCTTTTGACGTATCTTGTTAAAGTAGCAATGAAGTCGGATACCATATTTACAATGCTTTGGCAAAACCAGAATAAAGTTAAAAAAAGGTGTACCTCACAGTGACCATCTACAAAAACCAAATGAGGTCGATTAGGCAAGCCGGTGACCCTAGAAGAAACATAAGCACTATACCAGTCTGTAACCGTGTGAAACATGTTTGCATATTCATAACGTGTCACCAAAAGTGTTGGCTCCTCGATCCACTGAAATAAATCCAAAAGATAAATGTGATAACAAGTAAAGTGAGCTTGTTCGTACAAAAATGATAAGATGGGATTCAAGGAGTAGTTAAAATGAAAATAATCCATCAGCCAAATTCACTTGTAAAGAAGATCGTTCATATAATTTTACAAGCAAACAACAAGAAAAAAATAAAAATTTTCACGTTCACTTTCTTAGATCCTAATAATTTAGGTCTCATAAAAGTAGCAAACGTAAATACATTACATAGAACTTCCCTATGTTATGCTAGGCCAATCCCAGGAGTCAATATATCTACATTCAAGGGCAAGGAGAAGTAAATTCACTGTAACAGAGAATAATCATAAAGAATACAAAGAACACAAGAAATCTCCCAAATAATAGAACCCAAAAACGTCTAAACAGCTTCCCTTAAGATGAATTCTGCATAAATTTTGAACATTAAAACTACGCTAAAAAGAGATACAGATAAATCACACGTTAAAATTGAAATGAGATAGTCGTTTGCACCCCACCAGAGTTTTTGAAGAAAATCAATAATAATTTTCAACTCCTAATCAGATTCCTCAAATCCACAATTATTCACCTCCAGATTTCAGATGTTTCTCTAACTCAGTAGTAAACTTTACAATTTCAAAATATGACATAAATGGGGAACTCAGATTCATCTATGTAATCAAACGCTTCAATCCAACTCAATCTTTAATTTGTTATTTTCTTTTTAATAACTTAAATCCACTTGGATGGAACTCCAAATTATCAGGATCGTCTTTATCACTCAAACAAATAAAATAACCAACAAGATTCTAAATTCTTTCCTTTCCAGTACTGTATATGAAAATCCAATCCCCATTTCATGCACCCTCTTCCCAACAAATCCAATGATTAAACAGTTAATGAACACAGAACACAAACATTAAAGAATTAAAATTTTTAAGCCCAAACAATAAATTCAACCCAAAGATCAAAACTTTAAGAAATCTAACCAAAGCCCAGATACCAAGAACAGCATAAACTAACCTCGGAGCAAGTGAATTCAGTGGCATCAGCTAAACGGATCGAATCCACCAATCCACGCATCGTGTGCCTATCAATGGCACCTTCTTGAACATAATCATTCAAGAACCCCTCATCCACTAGCCTCTTCCCGTTCCTCGTCCTATCACTAACCTCAATCTCGAATGCACCAGCTTCAAAATTCGGTAACTCTTCATCTTCTCCTCTTCCTATCACACTCTCCAACTTCTCTCCTCCTTTCGACATTAGAATCCTCTCTGGAACCAACCGGATCCTCCCCCCTTCGCATATCGAGCTCCTCAAAGTCTCGCTATAAAAACACCTGAACCACCCAGCACCACGGCCTCCGCTGCCGGCGCCCAATTTCCGGTTGGTTTCCGAAATGGGTTTCAATGGATCAACGCGATGAGTGAAGCCGTTGCCAAAATATGCTTCGCAGGAACGAAAAGGGACATGGGGGTTTTGCGACCAGGGGAGATAGGAATGCAATATGGGCCAAGGCTTGACAGTAATCGGGTGGTGGTCAGAATGGTTTTCTGTTAATGAATAGTGGTATACCGGCGAATGATTGCGGTGGAGGAGGTGGTGGCGGTGATCAGGGTGGGAGGAGAAGTAGAGGTACAGAGATACAGAATTTAATGCGAAGAGAGCGAGCAAGATTTTCAGATTTTTGCTGTTCATCTTCTATTCTCGGTCTCTCATTTTAGAATTTTATGTTGTATTTATGGTGATGTTAATGTGTGTGTACAAAGCTTAAACTTTTACTCAAACTTAACTGAGGGTTTAGCTTATGTTGTTTTATTCATGAAAGTAGCTAATAGCAGTTAGACACGTGGAATATTAAATTAGTATAACTTATTTTTCTTTAGAATAAAAAAAATACTTTTTGGTAATTCTTATTCTGTAATAAAAAATTTATTTATTAAATTTAGGTGTAATTGTAGATGAGGTCCAGAATCTTTTTTAAAAGTGCAGAATGATCCCGTACTTTCTAATTTTTACATCACCATCTCAAATGTTTGCAAATATATGTAGCACTGGGTCCTATAGAATATAACTAAATTATTTAGGGAAAAAAAGAAAAAGAAAATAAAATCTCGTCTCCCAACCAACCATCGTCTCCCAAATGCAATCATGTCGTTTCATCGCTACTAACACCATTCCGGTCTCCTATCCTTTCCAATTTGTTGATATGACATCAAGGGTATTTTTTTACTATTTACGAGGACACCAAATTCGAGTGAAAAGCCACCACACTTCAGGTCAAGATCCTCGCTAGTTGGTTCCATTCCCTTGTGTGGGTGGTAGTCGCGAGCAAAATGTGGTGGTGCTCATTTGAGTTCTAGTGCGGTAGATTACATTTTTTGTCGGGTTTCTTTTTTGATATTTTTTTGTCAATCAATGGATCTTGTGTTGCATCTAAAAGTTTTGAATAATTGGACTTTTGAATAGTTTCCATCTAAAAGTTCTTGTGTTGCATATCCTTTGCAAACGCCTGGTAAGGCAGTGCTAAATATAGAAGGATTGGGACTCACTACAATTTTTGAGAAAAATTGAGGGGGGAGGGCTATTCTATTCTTTAAATTAAGTCTTCTTTATCCATGCAAGACTGTCACATCAAATTTTAATGCACGAGTTTATTTACTTCAAGCCATTGCAATTTCTAACATTAACTTGTGTTTGGCTTAGCTAAAAATAGATTTTTATTTTATTTTATTATTTTTGTAAAATTTGATTAAAAAATAATAAAATATATAATTGAAAAGTTGTGGATCCTATACAATGTATATTAAAAATGAATTTGAGAAAAAAAAAATTTTAAATTGGGCCAAACAAGACTTGAGTAATTGCAAGATTTTCTTAACATTCAATCGTGTTCCAAATGATCGTTTACAAAATGATTGTTGGATAGTATCGACTTAATGAGATACACTGGTTCGAATTGAGATCGAGAATTTTTATCATTTAAACGAAATAATTAATTTATCAAATATTTATTTATCTAGATTTTAATATATGTGTAATACATAAATATTATGGTGCATTTGAGGACACAAATTTGCTTCTCTTTCTTTCAATACAAATTTGCTTTGAAGGATACTTANGTCATTCTTGTAATCCAACAATACAAAAAATCTATTAATCACTTGTTTGATTACCATTATTTTGAAAATACATTTTTATTTCTCTTTCTTTTCAACCACACATTTTTCAATAAAATACTATTACACGTAAATTAAAAAAAATAAATTTTTTTTTTCAATCGCATATTTTTCATACATTTATTATTTTAAAATGCATTCTCAAATGAAAATGAGACTCAAGTAAGCTAAATAATAGCCTTTTTTTGTTACGAGAACAATAAAGCAAACATTCCTTTGTACTTTGTTTGGAAAAATAGGGTCAAGAAGAATCGTCAAATGTACTAAAGAGATTGAGTACACTGCAATTATTGAATCAAATTTTCTATTTTTGGTAGTTTAAATTCTCTTAGACGTAGAAATGCCTAGTGGGAAAAGTCCCATGTCTAATTGTGCTTTTTGAAAAAAACATTATGAGATGATACGATATAATTTTTCGAGAGAGCGAAAAAACTTATTTTAGCAATAAGGAGTGATGAGCCTCACGAAATGAGTGATGTAATTAATTGATTTAGGTCGCAATTCTTCAACAACTTTTAAAAGCATTTTTTAATAGACTCGCAAAATATAAAATGCTCTTCATTTTAAAAAATCGATACTTAAAAATGAGCTACGAGATACTCTGTATTTTAACTTTTTAATGTAACATGTTTCAAAACTTTAATTCTTAAACTATTCAAACCATATTTAAATTGATTGGTCATTTTACATGTAATAAATTATGTTAAATAGGCAAAAATAGAGAGCTCGTTGAAGTGTAAAAATTTTGACTGTGTAAATTTGAAGATATTCTCTATGATACATAAGATACTCTATAAATAAAATGTCTCTCGAAAATACTCTTATAAACTATTTATAAATTAGAGACAAACATATACAATTCGATATTAAATTCATTTCACAACTAAGCAAGTTTGGAAATTGTTTAGTTCATAATATTTTTTTTTATTTTTGTCAAATCTATTTTTTATAGACACGTTTCGTAAAACTTATAAGTATTGTCAGCTTATTATTTACTTATTTTAATTTACTTGTTATTTATAAATCAATTATAATAACCTACCATACTTGGTTGATATATTATTAAAAATTTCTAATCGAGCAACCTGGAAATTCAAATGTAATAGTTTGAAGAATACAAAGTGTAAAATAACAAGGTTTTAATTCAACGATAAACTCCGGTTCCACCTTTTAAATTTTTTTCTCCTTTCATTTTTTGTCACATTTCCTCATTTGTGTTAGGATTGATACCATTTTTGTGACATCAATCACCAGGTTGAGATATTGAAGTTATATGACAAAATATGAAGTATTAGATCAAGAACAAAAGAATAAAAGAAAACAAGAATATGACAGAGGAATTAAGAGATTTTATTGACTCAATAATAATGGAGAAATGGAGAAGATTACAATAAATCATATATTCTAGTAATCATTTATCTCAC
>CAIGRB010150292.1:8278-42942 GCA_903798255.1 Fraxinus quadrangulata
GGGTACGGTGATGGTTGGCGGTGGTTGAAAACAACGAAAACATGTTTTGGAAATTTTGGCCAATTTATAACTCAAAACACTCAAAACGACAAATTTGTCGTTTTCAGTTTTCTTTGTAAAATTTCAACCCGTTTTCAAAAATGCGTTTTCAAAAATAGGAAAGAGAACACGTTTTCACTATTTTGAAAAATCGAAAACAGAAAACGAATTGAAAATGACAAAGAGAACATGTCCTAAATTTTCAAATAAAGGGAGATAAAAAGGCCTGAAATAAAAATGCACTTTTACTTACTTAGCTAAACCCTTGGGGGGGTACAAAGTGAATGCAAATTCAAATTTGCATAGCCACAACACAGTTGGGAGGGAAAGCCAGTGGTATAACTGGCTCGAATTAGGGTTCCAATAAATTTCAATTTTACCTACAGTAATATAATTCACACTTGCTTCAATTTCTTTTTGAGGAGGAAACACAAAAATGAACAAGGAGAATGTGGAGGTTTCACCCGGTGGAGGTGAATTATCGGCGGACCAGAGGGCTCGAATCTCCCAAAAATTCAGAGCTGCCAAGGCACTTCTCCACAGCAAAAGACCACGATTGTGGTCTACCTCCCCACCGGATCACTTTCCAAACATTCAAAAGTAAGTTCAATTATGTGTCATGTTTTTCATTTTCAAGTGATTTTTTTTTTCTGGGCTGCTTAAAAAAAGTTAATTCCATCTTGGTTTGTTTTGGAAAAAAGTAAGAAGAAATGTATATCTCGTGTTTCATTTAACTACGTTTAAACGAAGTAAAAAAAAAGACGAATGTGGATGGCTGAATTTATCGTTCGAACAGGCAATTCGAGTTAGTTGTCAGATTGCTATATTTTGTTTTGCATCAAAATCAAGTAAATATCGTTCATTTATAAATGTTGAACTTAATTTTTTTGGGCTACAAAAAATTGTAAAGAGATATTTTCTTGTGGACAGGTATATTGTTTTTCCTTTTCCAATCTTGTTTTACAGTTTGTAGATGGCTAAATTAAAAATAGTATTTTGATATGCGTTGATTTTACTTGTTTCAGAGCTACTGATACAGATGGAATCAGAAACCAGGCTCACATTAATGGGATTAAGAGAGTACCTCTTAATGAGATTCCTAAGAACACACCATCCCCAACTCCCATGAAGGTTTACAAGTTGGTGAGCAACCATTGTGAGATAAATGATGATGTGAATTCTAAAATGAAGAGTGAAGTACTCCAACTGTCATTGGAGTCTCCTGGTAGTCAAGCTAAATGTAGCAGCAGATCATGTTTAGATGAAATATCTAGTTGTGGGATTGAATTGAGCGACTTTGGATCTGGTGAAATGAAACTAGACGTTCCTTTGGAATCATCGGGGATGTATTCAAATGGTACTCTGGCTAGGCAACCTAGCTGCTCCAATAGGTTTAATACAAATTATATTAATCAAGTAGGGCAGCCTGACTGCTGTACTTTGAGCAGCTCCTTAACAGAACATCATGTTTTCAGTGATGATTTTGATGACTCAATTTTAGAGGAAATTGAGACATTATGTGGGCAGAAGTCAGCAGAAAAATCTAAAATAGAGAAATGTGATATGAAGCCTACAGAAATTCAGTGTGTCAATATGACCCCTGGGGAGGATAAGGCCAATATAGATCTTTTTGTTAAGGATGAAAAGTTAAAAACCGAGCATATTTTAAAGTCAAGTGGTGGCAGTGACAGTCGAGGTGAAGCGTTGAGGTATTCTGAGGATACAGTTACTAAAAACATGCCCGATGAGTATGCAAACTATATTTGCTCACTGAGTGACAGGCAGAGAGAGGCAGCATGCAGTGACATTTCGATCCCTTTAATTATTGTTGCTGGTCCTGGAAGTGGGAAGGTCTTTAGTTTCCATTTTCGTTAATTTCATATTTGCTCGTCTTTTGTGGTTATAACTTTCTCTCTCTTTCTGGTTTGCATATCAGACATCTACCATGGTTGGACGTGTTCTGATGCTGCTGAATGAGGTACTCTTTTACAGCAATTCCATGATTATCTTATTCATGTATAAAATTTGTTTCTCTAATAGAAGTTTTGGCAAACAACTGGTTTGCTCATCATTCTAGATCTTGTTTTGGTTCCTCCTTTTTACTGGTTTTCTAGGGTATTGGTCCATCCCATATTCTGGCTATGACTTTCACTACTGCTGCTGCTTCTGAAATGAGAGAGCGGATTGGAGCAGTTACTGGGAAGGCAGCTGCAAAAGAGCTTACTATCAGCACATTTCACTCATTTTCTTTGCAGCTTTGCCGCCTGCATGCCGAGAAGTATGTATATTTCAAATGCACAAAATGAAAAACTTGAAATCTACAATTACATTCGATTCTGTGAGCAGGTTCATTTTCCAATAAAACCAGAAATAAAATAGCTGAGATAAATTGCAATTACCTTTTTTTTCACGTTTCTAATGTTTGGATGGACAAACTTATGAATACTCGGAGGAAAGGAATTAAACAGTTTGATATGACTTTTGGTATTTCATGCCTACTTGGAAGGTTAATTGACATATCATTGACATAAGATGGCTTCTTAGCACTCGCAAAGAATGTGAAATGGAATGTGGATTTTTCTAAAATACAGAGTAGAAGTTATGGACCTAACAAACCGGTCAATATGTATATCATGAGGAATGCTTGAAAGAAAGATTGGTTATTCACATTGTAGACACATGCAAGCAAACTGTGGATGTGTAAGGAATTTTCTATAATGTTTATGCTAAAAGTTTCACAGATTGATTTTTAAGCCTTGCTTCCTTGTTGTGTGCCTCTCCATAGTCCTTCTATACTCTATTGGCTATTAGTACCTAGCGCAAGCGCCTGATTTGGAAGCTTGCCGTGTAAAACCTCAGTGAATCCGGAGATATTTTTAAGCCTGGTCTTTTAGAGATCTCAATACATAGCTATCTTTCTAAGCATAATTTTGAAAGATATAAAACATATAAATTATTAGAGGTACAAATTGTAATATTTTCTTACCTTTCCACCAATTGAATGACTTCTAGACCAGTACACGACTGGTGTTACTGAATACTGAGTAAGATTATTTGAACTCTAGTACATCACATTGTTGGTTTTATGACATAAACTGAGGAAAATGCATGCCAACTTTACAAACACGGAGCAAATTAGGGTAGCTGACAAGGTGTGAACAAATTGACTCAAGAAATAAAAATTATCATCCAGTAGGGACCACGTGTATTGACACATGGCAACTTAATAAGCTAGCAATACGATAAACTTGAGAAAGTACGTACGTTGGTGTGGATATATCAATCCTAATATATAATACTACAGAGGATTTTCTTCAAATAAATATTGATCATGAAATAATTGAGTCTAGAGATGCAATAAAATTAGTTAGTAAGAGTTTCACCAAATAGAACTTATCGAAGTTCACAACTATACAGGGCTGCAGTCATCGTGTTTGAGTTGGCATAAGGGTGGTTGGGAGGGGCTTCAGATGGAACCATATTGGGCAAGTACATCAATGCCTTAGATCAGCCACGTGGATCGAGCAGTGAATTGGGTTCATTGGATTAAGCAGCCTTTCAATATGATCTAATGGAAAACATAGAAACTTCTAATGCTCTGCTATTCCTCAATAATGGCTAAAGCAACAATATGGATAGCTGTTGAAGTAAATAATTTAATTCAGACTCTTCATAATTTGTCTGAGGAACTGTGTTAAGAATTACTACATATTTTTCTTTAGCTGTAAGTTATAGTGCTGAAAAAGAAAGATCGGTGCTAAAGAGAGAATTCATCTGGTTTACTGTGTAATTTATAAAATTGAAATAACAAGTTCTGTATAATGTTATTGTTGCCTCTAGGTTTTAGTTAAATTTGTTGTCATCACTGTATACATCCGTAGAAAATGGTGAATTTTACTAAATTCAGAAGACATTCAAAGTTTTGCATGATAATGATGGAAATGTATGACCCTAGTTGATCAGCACACCCATTTAAAAGTACAATGATAAAAAATTAACAGTTCTTACAGTTTTCAGAATTTCATGTTAAATCCTTTCTCGTTACTCCCTTTTGTTATAAGATACTTGTCCTGTGTAAGTTTGATTCCAGTTGTTAATTAGACACGCGTAACATGCTATCTCATCCAATAGGTTAGGCCGTACACCTGATTTTTTAATATACGGGCATGGACAACAGAGAAGAGCTGTTATTGAGGCTCTTCGCTTATTGGAGAACGGAAAGAAAAGTGCCAACCATGATCTTAGCAAGCTAACTGAATTGTCTGACATAAACTCTCCACAACAATTTAAGGATAAGTCAAAGAAGTGGCTGAAATTTGTAACTCAGGTAGTTAATTTTTTTTACTTACCTACTGTTTGTTACATTTCTTGAAGAAATTTTTTACGTGATTTTAAATTCAGGGCATAAATTGTTTAGTTCTATTCCTAAAAACTACATCTTATTGCTGTGCTTGTATTACAATAATGTACAATGAGAGGAAAGAAAAAAGATACACGAGGAAGAAAATCCCCTAGCTTTGACTGATATCTTGCTTTTTCTTGCCATAAAGGAGTACTCATTGTTTAAAATTTTAAGATCTCGCTGAAGTTCTTAGTTTGGTGATAGATATGAATAATTTTTTGGGCTTGGAGTGTAAAATAATGATTAAAATATACCTGAAGAAAACAAATTTTCTTCCATATCTTTAGGCCTAAAGAATAAAATAGCTATAGCTATGCCAGATTCTGAAAATACTGTTAAAAGACTATTTTTAACTTTTTTGTTACCGATATGAACTTTGTTAAGGTATCTTTGGGTTGCTGTTTTTATGCATCTTTATTTGTATCACTCTTGGTAACACCATGGGCATAGTACATTACAGGCTAAAGCTGCTGGAAGGACTCCTGAAGATTGCCGTAGGATGGGAGATGAGATGGGTGTAAGCTCTACTGGGCATTATTTTTTATTTTATTTTTGGCTTTTCTGAATATATTATATTTTACATCATAGCTTTCTATGGTCAAATCTGCATTAGGCAACAATTCTTCAGAACTACAATGACATATTAAAATCTTGCAACGCTCTTGATTACCATGATTTCATCAGCTATTCAGTGAAGCTACTGACTGATTTTCCAGGAGGTTAATATCTGGACATAATTCAGCATAATTGTATCGCTCATTGGAATTGTTATTTATTGACTCTTTCTTTCTTTTCCATTGGTAAATTAAGTGTTTCAGGAGTGTCAAGAATCATGGAAGGCAATAGTGATAGATGAATTTCAGGACACTAGTGCTATGCAATATGGCTTGCTGCTAACTCTTGCATCCCACAAACGCATAACAATTGTCGGTGATGAAGATCAGGTGATTTTTGTCATTGATACCCTTCGAGTTTCTAGTTTAATTGAGCATGAAGCTTGTTTTCTAAATGGTGCAAAGTAATATAGCATGTGACCAATGATTTGTTGGTGTGATATTTATTTGCTATTATGTTCAAGGTAACTTTTCCTGTTTCTATTTTTTTATTCTTTGGGGCTGCCACCCAAGTCCAGTTCCTATGGGTATTTTGGAAGTTAAAGTATGTTTATTTTGGGTTGTGGAATATGTTGTCTTTTTGGAGGGTTTAAGTGAAAAGTCTTTAAAGATTCTCAAGGAAGCTTTGAGGCTAGTTCAAATAGAAGATGACGGCTGTCTCTACTGGATGTTTTGCTTAATTATTAAATTGCTCGTCCGCAGTCGTTCCAAGCGCTTGAGGGTAGGGTTGTCAAGGTTCGACCATGTGGTGCTTATCAAGCCTCTATTGCAGCTATATGCATGAGCGCTAGCTAAAGTTACTTTTCTTCTTCGCTTTTGTATCCTATTAATTGTAGATTTACATATTCCCTCTAGATTAGTTGTAGATTCACATAAAAAATATATTTATCATGTTTTGTTACGTATTTTCAAAGAGGCTTGGATAAACACCCTCCATAGGACTACTACTTATAAATCCAAAAGGAAAAATCCCAAATAGTAAGGAGTGATATTGCCTAGTGTTTTTGAGTAATAGTGTCTCTTTGACCCTTGCCAATGAGGATTGAAATTATTGAAGAAGACTGACACTGAAAGAAAATAAAGGGTTTAAGTGGAGGTTTCTTATTGGAAGTAATTTGTAAGCTAATGAAATAGATTTAGCTTCCTTCACAAATTTTTTTTTGGTTGAGTTGGAGAGCAAATTGGTAATCTTAATTGTTAAAAGTTGACCCTCTTTTCACAATGAAATAACATTTTGACCAGAACATAATCACATTTTTGTTGGAAGCATGAGAAGTTGTCTGTATATAAAAATTCAGGTGGCCAAAAAATGATAATACAATATGCAATTTCAAGAGCAATCTTCTACAAAAATGGACTTCCAATTGTCAATCCCTATGCCATCAACTTACCTACGAAGGACACCAACCAGCATGAAAACTCAGTGCAATCTACATTTGATGCCATGAAAGTCCAGTATCGTTAACCCCAACCCGAATTTTCGTTTGATTTATCTTCTATAAGTGGGTTGAGCCAGGATAGTTTCTCTTTTTCATCTATTTAAATATACTTGTTGTGCAGGCAATGTGTTTTATCCTAGAAATCCAAACAAAATTGGCACTCGCCACCTAGCTTACCCGACACATGTCGCGCACTAATACGTCGGTGCTGGAGGTTACGGTTCGGAAAGGCGCCAGCAGGTGCACGTAGTGGGCCTCAATACGGTTTTTAGTACTTTTTAATAAGATTGGCACCTCAGTTTTGTTGTGGCTTTCGAAATTTTTTATTTTTATTCCTCTTGTAATTCTAGGCGTGCGTTTCCTCTTTAAAATGAGCTTTTTAAGTCCTTGTTTGACAACCATTATTTCAAAACTCTTTAATTCTCATACTCATTTTCAATTGCACATTTACACAATAAAATATTTTGATGTACATTCAAAACTTTTCTCTATTTTTTAACCACACATTCTCCAAAAAAAATCACTATTCAGAACTCAATTTTTCTCAAAATAATAGTTATCAAACAGAGGCTCTTGTTCTCAAATTAAAAAAAGTAGAATTCAGGCCCACCAATTCTTTCTATATTGGGACTAACCAATAAAAAACATAAAGAATCCCACTATACTACCCCATGTCTCACCACTTCCAAGAAACAAGAGAAGCTTCTTCTATAAGACTGTAGGATTATATATGTTTATTTTGTGTACTTATAATTTTTAAAATCTTTGGTTTATGGGGAGGCTTACGCTTCAATCCACCTCGCCTCATGAAGGAAAAATTTCTCAGTACCCATTTTCGCCTTTTAGAATATTGGAGGAGGCTTGTCTTTACTTCCTTAGACATAGTGCTTGTTTGGATTGCATTATATGACATTATAATTAAAGGTCAAGATCAAATTTCAATTTTAACTACACATTTCAGATTCACATCTACTTATAAAGCAATCCAAACAAGCACATAGAATATGCATCATTTTAAAAATAGAACGAGTGAGGATTATATCGGGTTATGGTAGCTAACATTGTCCGATCATTTTAGGTATTTAGTTTTGCTTGTTAAAAAGGAAGAATTGAAGATGTTATGCTAAGGATTAATTATTTGTAAGAAAATGGGAAGTGCTACACGAATGCATACTCTGTTTATGGTATTGGGCTGTTAGAGGACAAAATGTTAATAAGATGAATTTAGTGGAAATGAGGATTTGAAAAATGGATTTGTTGCCATATTATATGTTGAATAATACATCAACATATAGGGTTGACACTGCTTGAGGATAAATAAAAAGAAGGACAACTTAGGTGGTTGGGGCATGTTTTGCGGAGATCTAAAGAGGCTCAGTTTTGTATATTATGAGGTCACAGTAAAAGTCATTTAAAGAGGGTGGTTAGATCAAAACTAATATGACATATTGTTTATGTCAAAGATCTAGTTGCTTTGGATATTCTACTAATTATTGCAATAAACCGATAAGAATTTATGTAGCTAATACTTAACGTGTGTTTATCTCCCATTATTCTAGAAGAAATGGAGTAATGAATAGTATTTTTTGGAGAATGTGTGGTTGAAATTTAAAGTAACTTTATTGGTTTGTGTGTATAATATAGGTATACTTCATCCTCCAAAAAAATTAAGGCCTTGTTTGTCACCCATTATTGTGTTAAAAATGGAGTAATGAATAGTATTTTTTGGAGAATGTGTGGTTGAAATTTAAAGTAACTTTATTGGTTTGTGTGTATAATATTTTATTGGGTGAATGTGTGGTGGAAAATCTTACTGTAGCAAACAATGTGTTGGAATAATGGGAGGCAAACGGGGCCTTAATAAGGCTTAATTGGTTTTGTCATTTTCATCATTAAATTTTTGCCACAGTTCTCAATTTGACAATTCCATCCATTACCTTGCAGTCCATTTTCAGTTTTAATGGAGCCGATGCTTCTGGATTCGATTCATTTCGAAAAGATTTTGCAGAGCATAAAGAGGTTTAACTGATTTGTGCTTTATCACACTTGATAAGTTTTCCTGCTTATCTGTGAAAAGCTAAAACTTTCAGGAATGGAGGCTTCCTGACAATGTTTCTTGTCATTCATCCAGGTCAGACTTAACAAAAATTACCGGTCCACTCGTTGTATTGTTGAAGCTGCCTCGTTTCTTATACGAAATAATCTAAGACGATGCAAGTCAAAGGATGTTTTAACTGATAATTCATCTGGATCTAAGGTAAACTTTTTTAGTAAAAGCTGAGTATTTCTCTTATTTATGGTAATTAATTCGAATTCTTTGGATCACATCGTCAGATATCTATCAAGGAATGTTACAACGAAGATGCGCAGTGTGCATTTGTTGTTGACAAAATATTGGAAATTTCATCTGATGTTTCATCTTCTAAGTGCTCCTTCAGCAATATTGCTATTCTCTACCGGAGGCAGGTTAAATTTACTGTTCTGTTTCTAGTTTACTTCTATGTAGTCAGTTATAGTTGCTGTATTTACGTGGCTTCTTCTTTAATAGGTGTCAGGGAAAATATTTCAAACAGCATTTCGCGATAGAAAAATTCCATTTAACACTCACGGCGTGGCCTTCTATCGGAAAAAGGTTGCTGATATTCGTATTTTCATTTTTCCTTGACATCCATCACTTAATTTTTCGAGATCCTTTATATAGTCTATTTTCAAAATCTCAAGGTTTTGAGATTTCATGGCAGTAGACACAGAAGGCTAATTGATGTTATCATGGCATATATGTTACCTGACATGATAGTTATCTTGGTATATATGTTCTGCTTTTAGCTTTCAGGTTTAAAGTAAACATGGTGCTCTGTGTTTCATTTGTGAAGTGCAATTGCTTCCTCAGCAGTCAGCACTTATAATTTTTGAATCACCTCACTACATGGCTTTGTTGGATTGCTTTCTAATGTTGGATACATCTACTAATGTCTCACTTTCTTTGAACACATTCTATTTGTAACAGATGTATAGAGAAATGTGACCTATTACATGGGTCTCAAGCAAACTTGTGTATAGCAATAAACTCTGCGTGTTTCCATGACTTCACCGAGATGGTGACGTGTTATTGTTGGATGCATTTCTCCTATATATTTCTCTGATTGTAAAATGTCATGGTGTTCTTCTAATGTACTATCCTCATAATTTATTTTCAATATTTTGTATTTGTCATGATTGAAACACTGCTTTTATTTTGCATGTAATTTAAAGCTTCTTGGTGAATCCTATTTTTCGAATTCTCGTCATATGATGTGTACTATTCTTTCATGCTAGTATGCAAACATGCCAATCTGCTTTGCTATATACTTTTGACCTTTGATTGTTTTCACTGAATGAAGGGGTAAAAGACGATCTATTGATCGATAGAGAGTGAGCTCAAATGCAATTACAAAAACACAAATCATGCATGAATATAGTTGGGTTGAATGTTTTTGCAGATCGATTTGAAATTTATTGTCAGAACAAATATCAAGAGTACAATTAGGGCGTTGACATGGATCACATTTGAAATGGGAAGTCTAATGCGTGAGATCTTGTGACTCAGGGAAATCACAAGGAGTGTATGCAGTCTTACTGCCTAATAAAGTTAATCTGTTTGATTTGAGTTCATGATGCCCATGTCCCTACAGAAAAACCTTTCTGTTGTTACTAGACCCTTCCCTGTGGATTGCATATCTACCAGTTTATATTATTTAGCTGTGGACTAAATTTTTATTTTTATAGTTTCCATCTTGGCTTAATATTAAGCCCCGTTTGGTTTAGCTAAAAAAGTTGATTAAAATCTAAATCAACACATTTCATGTGACCCACAACTTTTATCAACTTTTCAACCACTTTCATCAACTTTTATTGAAATCTACTAAATATATGATTTTTAGCACACTCCTCGAGCTCATCCCGTGGATGGACTATATCATGTTTTAACTTAAAATACTTAATTGTTGGGAACTTTGGCTCCTCTATATTTGAAATATGCTCCCCCAAGTGTCCTTATTAGGTCGGCATTTGGCTAACCAATCAGGAGCTAAATTTTCAGCTTCAGCTAGCTGTATTCCTTTTATTTTACGATGTAAATGGGTCACTGAAAGACAATTTTTTATTCTTAAATCTTTTTCTTTCTTTAAAGAATAACATATGAAGAAAGATGAAGGTAATGAGAAGCTGAAATTAGTAGGATAAGAACGAGGAATCAATTCTCAAGATAGAGATCGAAGCGAGCCTCTGTCTTTTAGGCTAATATTCCTTTAGCTGTGATGCTTGTGGATTGTTAGTAACAAAACTTCAAGTGAGTGTTTGTTTTCACAAGATGCCCTTGGAAACTCAAGCAATTACAAGTCTTGGAAGAAGCCAGCACGAAAATCGTACTTCTGAATAACACTTTTAAAAGAATCCATGGGGATGTATTCGTCACTTACTCTCTCTTGAATGATTTGGGATCTCAAAGATATGAGACAATGTATTGCTTAACATTAGAACATAATCTTGGTACAAAGATATGAGACAATGTATTGCTTAACATTAGAACTTAAGATTATGGTCCACACTTGAGATTCTTGGTACATTTTTATTCAGAAATGATAGTCTTCACTCTAAGTATAATTCACCTTTTTCTGAGTAAGTGGGAAAGCATAATGTATCGAACTTCTTCTCAGTATTGTTCACAATGCTTTGATTTTTTTTTTCCCCGTATCACATTCAAATATGCACCCCTCATGATAGCCCATCCTTAAGACCATGCTCTGAATAGGTGATTGACCATGTTTTGTAATGTAACAGGTAGTTAGAGCAATTATATCTTTGCTTAGGACAACGTTGCCTGGTTGTGATGATGGTCCTTTTCGTCGAGTATTCAAGGCTTTACTACCTTATGAGAAAGATGAAAAGAAGAAGGTATTCCACAGTTAACTCATAATCAGTGTCTTTAGGAATAAGATCTTATAGGTTTAAGCCTCTTCCGCTGAGGCCTCATTGTCAACTTCTTCTCAATCCCCATTTCAGGTAATTGAGCACATTGATAAAGTTTCAACTGTAAGAAAATGTAGCTTTATTGCAGCAGCACGTGACATATTCAGCGCAAAGATATCTGGAACTTTTAAGAGGTTTGCTTTACCACTTCTTACCTGACACAAGTTTGTCCAATATATTGTTGTCATTTTTGATAAGCACAGGAAAAAAGTTGGTCATTAGAGATTAGCTATACAATAAACTAATGATTCAGGATCTTATGCTTTTCTAGGTTTTGCTGAATTGATAAAACATAAATATTTCCTGGCGTAGAATATAACTTGTATTCTCTAATTAGTCATAATTTTGTGCATGATTTTGTTAAGCTTTCTTTTGGTACCATCCTATGCAAAAGGTATGCTGCGTTTACTTGTTCTGTTATCTTATATTTGCTCATTTTTATTCTAAAGGTACAATTATATGTCATTGCCCTGGTTGCAATTTAACTTATCAGTTTAATAAAAGAACCCAAACTTGCTTCTGCTTTCATTCGGTTTTGATATTCCCGTTCTACTATTTTTACATTTATTGTAAATGACATAAATTTACATGGTCACTTAGGTAACTAATATTTATGACAATATATAAGCATAAGCATTAAAATTTTCGTTATTGATCCATTTCTGTATCTTAAATAACTGAAGTTTATCTTTGGTGAAGAAGTTTAGATAGATACTAATAAGAAATACGGAACCATTATTAACCAGATTCTATTGTAAGCCACTTGAGCAATTTAAGAATGAGATCTTTCCATGTATCTTCTTCTAGATTTCTTGTATATTGTTATATTTTCCCTCATTTTACAGTTGAGTTCTGGAGCTTGCTAAACCTTTGATACTGTACTTAGTTTGACTGTGCAACTAATTGCAGGAGTCAACTTACACAAGGGCGTAAGGTGTTGCTCACTCTAGACATAATAGCCAAACTTGTTTATAGGGTATGTCAACTGAACAGAACAACTTCTGTATGTGGGCCGGTTGTTTACTCTGGTCCATGATGGCTAAGTCATTCTTTTAGTAATCTTGTTTATCTCTTTTGCACTCGTGCAGAATTGAACAAATGAAACATCTGAAAAAGGTTATATTTATTAATAACACGTAAACATTCTCGTCATAAACTTAGTTTTCTAACTGATTGGTTCCACCTGTAAATTCAAGGAAACAAATGAATAGAAACAGAAAATTATAACTCTGTATTGATTGAAAGCTGAATTACAGAAAATAAAGAAATACAATCAGCCTTTCGAGAGGGCTGTATTCTCCAAAATGCGACTTCAATCACTCAATTTTTGCCTCTTATTCCCCTTCAACTCTTCTCTATTTATAAGCTACTTGTAACTGATTTTTCCTACCTCACCCTACCCCTTCTAACAAAGTTTGTTGCAGCCCCTGCCCTTCTCCAGTCTTCTTGATCCTTCTAGAATTGAACGAATGAAACATCTGAAAAAGGTTATATTAATTAATAACACGTAAACATTCTCGTCATTTTTAACTTAGTTTTCTAACCTTGGTGATTCATGTAATTATGGCTGTATTTTCTAAATTGTGTTTATATATAGCCTCTGCAGTAGATTCTCGGTTTCTTCTATTGTGGGAAGTTTTTGTACATGTTCATCTTTTACATTTTTTTTGGTCATGGAACTTTCTAGGGTTCATTTTTGGTTTAAGCAATAAAATTTAAATGCGGTGAATTGCAGCCCTCACCACATTCTTGATGCTCACAGGAACAATCAATTTCAGCTGTTATTACCTCTGTGGCAAACATGATACCTCAGGTTGGTTTTCCTTCCACAATGTTATTTCAAGTTTAAGTTTTCAACTTGCACATTTGTATCTTAATATTGTTGTATTGAGACAAGCAAATATATGCTGCCTAATTTCTGGTTCTGTAGAAATATCTTCTTGAACAGCGAGCGGTTCTTGATGTTGATGGTGGGAAGTTGCTGAATGAGGATAATGACCTCAGATCTGTAAGTGTGGAAACATATCCTCTACTTCATTTTTAATTGCTAATAATAGCACCAGGTCATTTATTCTTCTTGCCTGGAAATTAAATTTAGCTTCTTCTGTATTTAGAGTCCTTGAAATATAATAGGTCAAATATACAGGTGCTGCAGTATCTGTTGGATGATGTCTCTGATTTTTTGACAAACAAAGATAATGCAGCAGAAAGGGAAGATAGTAATGAAACAGAAGGGAAAGGTTGCATGACTGTACTTAAAGCTTTTATTGACTATATATCTGACCGGGAGAGAGGTAATTTTCGTTCAAGAAGACATGATAATGAAGATTCTGTCACCCTTACAACAATTCATCAGGTTCTATCGCGCACCCCTGTAGTTCATCCTTAAAAAGAGTTTTTTTTACTAACATCCACTTCATCTATTCTTCACCTTCCCCTGGTTCATTTCATTTCTTTTTTTTATTTTTCCATTCCTTTCTTTCTTTGAGCAGTCAAAAGGCTTAGAGTGGGATACAGTTTTCATTGTGAAGGTAGTATATGGAATCCAGATTGTCAAGTCATTGCAATTATGTCTATTTGTTCGTCTCATTAATTTTTTATTATACTGAATAGTATGCGTTAACAGATGCTATGATAATCAACTATTTCCTTCCTTAAACTTGGAATAATTATTTGTGATAAAAATCATCAATAGTAGTTCTAAAATTTGGCTAAATGATTTAGGCAAATGACTCTGAGATCCCCCTGCATGATTTTAATGGCCTTGTAAATGAGAATGGTACTTCGGTTGAGGTATTTGTGTTTTGTTCAGAACTCCTTAACACGCTTTTGTGATTTTTATTTTTTCCACACAATAGTTGTCATTTTACCAATCTTATTTGCTTCTTACACTTAGGAAGAGAGGCGCTTGCTGTATGTAGCTATGACTCGTGCCCGCAAGAAACTTTTCATCTTATATGTGATTACTGATTCCAATTGGCAGGTATAATCTATAAAACCATAGTTCTTTTCTCCATTTACTGTTCAAGGAGCTCTGTTTCTCTCTATCTATCCATTCCATCCATTTCTTCTTCTCTCCATTTACTTTATGGTCTTTCTTTAAGCATCAATGGGTTGCTTTTCAGGTTCTTCAACCTTCACGTTTTCTTAGAGAAATACCACATCATCTGCTAGAGACCCAGGTGAGATTTGCTTTGAATTCAAACATCCTGCTATTAATATCAAAGTTGTGCCTTGTATATGCATGTATAACCAAATATATTTCTGTCTTGGGCTTAATGCTATTGGTGCTTTATGTTCCTGCCAATTGTAACCCAATAATCTTCAATGAATCTGGGATTAAATCTTCTGCAATGCTCAGCAAAGAGTAAAATCTTCTGCAGTCATATGTATTCGGAACCATCACAGAGCATATTGAACTAAATGCGTAGTATTAGTATCTGAAATGAGTTTGTTGCG
This sequence comes from Fraxinus quadrangulata, assembly GCA_903798255.1. Classification (NCBI taxonomy): domain Eukaryota; kingdom Viridiplantae; phylum Streptophyta; class Magnoliopsida; order Lamiales; family Oleaceae; genus Fraxinus; species Fraxinus quadrangulata. Next base: position 23,239 of record CAIGRB010150292.1, read on the forward strand.
ATGAGTAAGATGAAAAGGAAAAAGAAAAGGAAAAATATAATGATGAAACAAATGAATGGAAAAACATGGAAAAGAATTATTTAGTATTTACTGATGAATGCAGATATGCTGAAAATTTTTAGGGATACATTGTCATCGGACAAAAGGAGTTCCTGACAAAATGTTCTTACAGACGCGGTTGCAGTTGCTTTACATAAATGCATTGGTTATGGTTTTTATAGTAAATCTTTTTCCTTCAATTTTGTAATGGAGGCAGTACCTCAACTTTTATGGTTACCTACTTTATAGTATTGCTACCCCCAGTGTACATCTCAAGGTGAGGTCCATCTCCCCCTCCCTATTGTAAAACTTGTGTTATCAATTAATGATTAGGGGTCTGCCAAACCCCGACCTACAAATAGGTGGCTTTTCAAAAAACCTTGCATCTGGACTAGAAAAACTGTAGGATTGTTGTGTAGCCTAAAATTTATAAAGAAGCATGCTGATAATAACAAAAGCATATCAATAGGAAGAGCAAAAGATAACAACTCTTTTCTCTCTCTAAATGTATTCCTTCCTTTTCTTGTGAACTTGGATTTTCATGTACTGGTTGTAGAAGTAGCTATGAGGTACCATTACCCGATGTTTATTACTTATGGCATCTTAGTGTAAGAAGTGAATGCAATAAGTATCTGTAGCATGAGACATTGAGACTGGTAGAAGTACTTAAAAAATCAAACTATTAACCATACAATGAAAAATCTTTAATATAGCGATGTCCACTTAAATTCATTCAGCTATTATATATGTTGCATTAAATATCTCAGACAATATTTTATGTTATGTATAAGTGCTAATATTCATCCAGATTTGAGTTTCCTGTTTCCTTCAGTTATAAGGTTTGAGAATCTATGATAAATTGCAGGAAACTTAAATCAAAGGATGATGAAATGCTGTTGAACTCCTTAAAATTAGTAAAAGGACATTAAATCTGATATTCATGAGTTGCTTCTGTATTTTGCGGGTAACTCTACTCATGCATATAACAGAAAAACTCGGAACTCTGAGATTAAACTTATCCTACACTGAATTATCAAATTGTTGTTAATTTCAATAGGAAAGAAGGAAATTAGTTTCTGCTTAAGTGTCTTTACTAACTGTTTTTGAGATTTAAAATTATATCTTGTTGCTGATGCTATCTTAATCTATTTAGTTTGTTTTTGTATCTTGTGTAGGAAGAGCTGAATTCAATGAGTTCAAATATAAATTGCCAGCAAATTCAGCAAGGAGCTCCCCATAGAGCCATTAGTTATAGAAAGGAATCTTCTGGAAGTAATACCATTTTGAATGGTTCTCTTGATAATCAAGTTAGTGAAACATCTGAAAAGCCAAGTGAAACAATTGAAAACTGCAATGACAGTAACTTCTTAAGAAGGTTCTCTTCAACCACTGATCGGTGATAGGTAGAATGATATAAAATATTTAGGAAAATTTACATAATATGTCCCAAACCTTTCAAAAATGTGCAGTGCGGTCCCAAATCTTTATAACCTAGCAACTATGTCCCAAACTATATGGTATAAGGACCTCTAGATGGTTTTCGTCCAAAGGCACCCTCTGCATTGCTCCCTCCACTTCTTCATGCACATCTTCAACTAACATGCCTTTGGATTAAAATTTTCATAGTGATCTCATCTTCAACTACCCAAAGGTTTGGGACGTAGCTGCTAGGATTTAAAAGTTTGGGACCACACTATACATTTTGAAAGGTTTGGGATCTTTGCTGCAAATTTTCCAAAATATTTATATTAAGATTTAAATTTATGTTAGTCCGACATAGTTTTAGATTAAATTCTGCATTTCAATATACAGATTCAGTACAGAGGACCGAGCTGTTGTTTCCCATCTATTCCATCAATGGGCCAAAAAGCCAGCATTTTCTGATCCTAAGAGGTTACTTAACAAGGTGAGCTGATAATGCTTGTTATTAATAGCTCTCTTCCCACGATTCCTACAAAAGTTAGTCTCTCATATTCTTTCTATTCACTTGTCAAGTTCTTATTTAAGCAAGTCCATTTTTTCAATGTTTTCAACATATTTTTTTGTTAGCTTTTGCTGTTCCTGCAAGAATGCTCCCAGATATTGTAGGAAAGTACAAAATTGGTGCCAAACCGTTATGTGAAATTATTGTAATAAGAATTATGTAATAAATATGAAAATATTTGGACAATCATGTCTTGTATATATTGAATAATAATTGATTGTTATTCAAAAAGTGTACAATGTCTTTATATTTATAGGCAAAACTATTCACTAATCCTAAGGAATCTAAATTGTAAAAGGAAATAAACTAAAATTATAATCTAAAAGAAATTAAAAATTCTATTCTTATTAATAAAGAAAATAAATTCTACCTTTCAAAAAAAAATTTTACCTTTCAAAAAATAAAGAAAATAAATTCTATTCTAAACAAAATATTAGAATAAAAAGATAAAATTTATTACAAATAGACATCTTATTATAAATATCTACTCTTAATCCTATTTACAATAGGATTCTCCTACATAAAAAATAAATTGGGTGAAAAATTATTATCTTCTACTGCTTCCTCTCTCTTTATGCGCACATGTGCAGGCTCATAATATTGAAATCAACCTAATCAAAGAAAAATCCTCCCAGTTCACTGGAGTAAACAATTCCTATCCTATTGCAAGGATTTTCTGTGTTGGCAATGTCAAATTATGTCACAATAATAATTGGTTGTGGTTTTTGACAATCCAAATCATTATCATGTAATTGCAAATCTGTAAAAAGATGCTATATAATATGTTTTCGTCACTTTCTCTTGGTTATTATGCAAGGACACATAACTAGCTTGATAGTAGGTAGAGAGCTGTTTAATGTGTTTATACTTTTGGACTAGTAGTTTGTCATTACTTCTGATTTATTCTATTACAGGTTGCTTTTGTCATTGATGAACGCTTGAGAGTCAAGAAGAGCACACACAAGGTTTGTAGCCCGGTCTCTGTTTTGGTCCATTCTACATCAATACTAAGTATTACATTCTCTTCTATTTTCCTAACTCTTGGAATCAAAGCTTTTGTTGTGTTTTCGTAATGATCTCATCTGATATCTTTGCTCTCAACAAATGACCATTAGAATAAAATATTTGGTTCACGGTCCTCTCAAGTTTTAAAGAACTTAAATATGTGTTTCTGCACAATGTTAGTATAACTTGCTCATACATTAGAAATGCTTGTTCTATCACTTGCCAGGATGTTTTGCGCGAGTTGAAGACCCGCTTAACAACTGATGAGGCTTTTCAGTTTGCAGTATCTGTAAGTTTGTAATTCCAAACAAAAGCTTTCAATCTGAGCTAGTAAATGAATATTTCCCACAATCAATACTCTCGTAAAGAGGCAGGAACCATGCACAAATACATAACATATTAACATTATAGACTTATAGTTTGACTCGAAGAGCTTTTGTTGTCTTTTCTGATAAGGTTTTGAACTGGGAGCAAATTCCTGCTGAAAAGCGTGCCCATTTAAATAGAGAAAAACAGGTATTTTTGCTTAAATTGACAGCTTCTTTGAGCATTCTGCTTCAACCCACTGGATTTTGGGGGTTTTTTTTTTGTACTCATTGTGCACTGCTTTAAAAAGTAACAGGTTTCAGCCCTTATTTTTCTTTTCTTTTTGTAATGTTCTTAATATGTTGGGCTCAGAGTATTAATTGTGGGGTTGGTATGTGCACGAGCACGCATGCACGTCTTTTCAAAGAATGAAAATGCAAATTTAAGTTTGTCATTGTTAAATGCACATTTTTTGAGACCTGATTTATCTGTTGATTATACACTACTATGGCAATTTCCTATTTTTCTTGTTTAGGAACATTTTCAGAAACTGAGAATCGAGAGCGCAATGAGTTCATCTGAACCCACTTCCAAACAGGTGATTGTTTCTCCTCGTCCTATAATTCAATTTTCACGTGGTCTGCCTTTGGCAAATTAAAAATGGATTATGGTAGACTTTTAAAGAATTTGCAGCTCATACTTCTATGGAGGTCCAAATTAATTCAAGTCATTTTCTCCGGGGTTCAGAAGAATAGAATCTTTTTTAGCCCTTCGACTCTGATATTATCTTATATTATAGAACGGCAATATCCCTTGCTGCTGCCGTTGGAAAAGAAAGACTACATAGGGTCCTCTCAGCCCGCCCTGGTTCAAATACTATTAAAATACTATTCTTTTTCACTTTATCCTACCCTGCTCACTGCCCCTGCCCTATGGAGGTCCAAATTAATTCAAGTCATTTTCCTTAATATTTCTACGTTGACATTCAACCCTGTCAAATCAAAGTGTCCAGTTGCTTTTATTGTACACAGACCGATTGCACAGAAATTACCATGACTGGGTTGTCAAAGTGAGTTGATGGCATGTTGCTATTGAAATTTGACGAGGTTATCATGAAATTATATTATTGTTCTTGCTACCATCTCATTATTTTGCTTCTCTTCTCTTGTTGAACGACAGATTTCATACTTACAGAGTCTTGGATGCACGATTATCCCTACCTCCCGCCTCCATGCTTCTCATCTGATCGAGCAATATAAATCATTGTAAGAAGATATGAAAAAGGAACCCTATTTCTCTGACATTACAGAAGGTTTGCTGGGTGGAAGTTATTTACTCTTGCACGATGTCCACCTCTTCTTCACCATATTTAAATCGACAAGATTTCTTTAACAAAAATAATGAATTTTTTCTTGATATGCATAGAGGCATGCGAGCTACAGAATCTTTATTTGATCTCATCAGTGTTTTAGTAGCAACTTGAAGAAGTACTTGGAATGTGGGTTTTGGCATGGAAAACAAATGGAATTTGTTCGTATGAAATCCACATATATAACTTAGATTCTGGTTTGTTGGCAGAATTTGAATTATTTTACCATTAGATTCGTAGCATACTACAATAGTTCATGCGAACATACTCCGTCTTATAGAATTGTTCTCATGTCATCTTTATTATCTATGCAGTAAGATGTTATTCATAGATTTCTGTATTTGAGCATGTCAATTCCCAAAAAAAAAATGTACTCCATTAACCCAACTAAGTGCTCTTATTTTTGAGAAGTATATCTAATTTAATAGATTGAATATTTGAAATTGATTTTTTCATGGACAAGTAATGTTCTGCATTTTGTTTTCTGATACTGAACTATGAATCAGAGGCTCTTGGAGAACTGGTGTAGAACCAATTCCACCTGGGATCCAAGTGGTTTATTTCAATAGTCTTTAGTTTGTGCCGACTAATCCTTTGAACGTTTTGCTGACATGCCATTGAGATTCAGGTTTCGGCAGCTAGTTTATTGTAAAATTCTTAAAGCAGTTCAGTAACTTCGATTAGTACCATTTGCTATTTTCTAACAGAATTCAGGTTCTCCTAGTTAGTCTACCATAGTTGGCCGTTTCATTTCTGGTTGCATATCTATGATTTTAGAGGGAAAAATAAAATCAAACCTCAAATAAATAGCATCACTCATCCACTTATTCTATCAACTTATAATTTAACTAAAAAGGAAATCAAAACAAAGGTTTGGCCAAATTTTCCTTAGTCCCTTGTTGAGTTTAATCTGAGTCAAAGTCAACAATTAATTTTAATTAAATATTTTATGAGTTTCACAATATTTCAACAACACATTCCATTAATTTCTATTAAAATATACTAAAATTTTGATTTTAATCTCCATCAAATATGGGGCTTAATAAACTGCTACGAGAAATGAATTGCAAACATATGAGAAAATAAATATGTCCAATTTGTTAAGCTATTGTGACATTCTTTATTTTATTTTAATTTATTTTTCATATACACAATAAAATAATTTACACGTAAATTTGTAACTTTTCTTGATTATTTAATCATACATTCTTCAAAAAAATATTATTCAAAACAAAGTTTTAAAATTTTAAGGATGGGGGTTGAATCACATGAGTTCCAATCGATATTCAAGGCTTGGAAAAAGAGTTTGGAGCTTTTTATAACAAAAACAAAAAAGGGAGAGTTGGCTTCATCAGCTTACTGGTTTTTTTTTTGTTTTCTTATTTTTTTGGGAAAAGATTTCTCCACATAAATTCTGAGTTACCAATTATAAGGTTATATAACTACTTGTAATGTCATGCTATTGAAAGTCATTGATCGAGAATTTTGTGATAAAATTTTTACATGAATTATGGTCTAGGTTAATTTTAATTTCCCGTTTGACTTTCATTATTTGAAATTTAATGATTGGTATAGTGTTATTTTGAAAATATATGTTTAAAAAAAAAGAAATTTTATTGGAATTATGTGTAATGTTATTTTATTGAAAAATGTATGATCGACGAGAATGAGAGAAAAATGAATTAGACCAAACATATGCTAAATAAGTCCGAGCATTGATGCGGGAAAAGTAAGAAGATGGTCAAAATGTTGAAACAAAATTAAACCTGCTGTAAAAAAATTTAATTAAATAAATAAGTAATTATTTTTAATAGAACTTGAAAAACTGTAAAATTGACAACCCGGTGATACGGAGGATTCCTTGGTTATCTTATCAAATTTTAAATTTTCGATTTTGTTAGGGATGGAAAATGAGTTCGTCGGCTCGGCCCAAAAAAGCTTGAGCTGAGTAAGCTCAGCTCGAGCTCGATATAAATCAAGCCCGTGCTCCGACCAAGCCCAAATTTCTGGACTTGATTAAAACTTGGGCCGGCTTGTGAAAATGGCCCGTGTCATCGGTTTATTGACAACCTTCCTTTTTTTAGGTATAAAATATATTTTGTAATAATATATTAATGGAGAATGTGTGGTTAAAAAAAATTGAATTTACTTATAATATTATTTTACTGGAAAATTGTAAATGAGAGAGAGAGAGAGAGAGAGAGAGAGAGAGAGAGAGAAAAATATTTTGAAAAATAGAAATCAAGAGCTTAAATCAATTAAATATAACATATATAAATATGTTTACATAATTAATATTTGCTACAACTATCTATATTTATAATTTATTATCATATTCATTAGTATTCTCATTATATTTTATTGGTGTAAATTTTAAATTTTATTATATAGGAGTTAATATAATATCATTTGTTATCTTGTGGTTTTGAAACTTAAAAGACATTTTCTATTTCAATATTTTTAATTCTACAAGCGAATATCAAAATATTTATACACCTAAAAATTGTACTCTAATTTATATATTATCGTATTTATATGAATATTTCATGAATTAAAAAAATTAAAAAATTCATGAGTTGTTTTCGGCTTGATGAAGCCCGAGCCAAAAGCCTGAGTCAAGCCTCCAAATTTTGGCTAGGCTTTGGTTAGTTCGGTTCGGGCTAAAAAAAACTTTTTTTTTACTGAGTTGTGCATGAGCCGCGAGCTTCGACTTGCGAGCCTACTCAAACCGACTCGTTGACATCTCTAGATTTCGCTATGTAAGCAGACTAGTTCTGCCTCAATTCTTGTTTTATTGGTCAAGCCATCAATTTGATCTTTTGGTTATAATAATGATCTCAAGAGCAGTGTTCTAAAATACGTAAAATGTAGTTAGGTGTGGAGACCAAATTTTAAGCTTTACGAACCTAGGCCAAAATCTAAAAATCATTTAATAATTAAAATAATATATACCAATTATTTAAAATTATAAAATACTATTTTTACTTAATAATTCCTACATTTATTCAATTATACATTTTTCAAATTTTCGATATGCAAAAATTAGATTATTTTTCATAGTTTTATCTTTCAACTAAACAAGTAACAAAGTTATAAGAATTTCATACATAATTTCTAAATTTTCAACAAAACAATAAATTTTAAAATCATAATTATATGATATAGAGAGCAAAGTAGTTTAAATATTATTTAAACCATTATCAGATAAAGTTAATTTTTTTTTTTTTTTTTGACTTTTGTATATGTGAAGTCTTTTAAAATTTGAAACTAAAGTCAAATAAAATTCTTCTAAAAAAGAAAAAAATAAAAAAGTTGATAAATTAAATCCAAATAAAAGGCTTTTGAAAAAAGGGAAAAATATAAAAAAAATTAATAAAGCACACCTAGGCATTAACTTAGCAATTGACACGCTTACTGTCAAGGCAAAACATTTTATCAGTGCCTGGCGTTTAGGTGCCGCCTAAACGCGATTTTAGAACATTGTTCAAGAGTAGCTATAATGCTTAAATTACCCATTTATTATTCATGAAAATATTAGCTGAAAGATGAAAAAATAATTAAGCTCCATTCGACAATCAATTATTGATTTGTCGTTTCTTTTGTCACTCAGGGCTTGTTTATATATATATATTTTCCCCTTTCAAAAAATGCATTTTGTTATATTATAATAGAGAATGTGTAGTTAAAAAATAAGGAAAAATTTTGAATTTTCATATAATATTATTTTATTGAAAAATGTATGATTGAAATGAGTTAAATCACTATTCAATAATTCATTTTGATGGAAAAATGGGCTCAAACAAGAGCTTAATTACAATCTTTATGTTTTCGAAGCGGAATGTGTGACATGGAAGACCTCCATGTGCATGACACGTAAGGCATTTCGTTAGAGACTAAAATGAAATAAAAAAGAAAACTTCATTGATCAGCTTACAAAAAATAAATTTCAATAGTTACCATGAAATGTCTCTGTAGGCTGAGGGACTAACACTTCTTTAACGTCAAGGATCCAAATATCTTCAACCTTCTATTGCATTTCTTCTGTTGAAGAAATTTCTTCTTGTAATTTAGACATAGTAAACTGCACTGAAAAATTAACAAGAATGAAATACAAACATATGGGAAATTATTATTGCACACTTCTAAAATGAATAAGTTCCAATTGATACTGATGATAAGAAAAAAGTTCGAATTTCTTATAACAAATACAAAAAAGGAAGACTTGACTTCGTCACTTAACCTTGTTAGTTTTTAATTATGGAAAAGATTCTTCACATAATTTGTAGTTGAGTACCAAATCACACATTTACAAGATAATTCTAAATATCGTAATTACTGGCTAGATCATTCGAGATAATTTCATTATTAAGTATTGCCATAAATTAGTGTTTTAAATAATGTTTGAAAACCAAATTTGGGTATTGGGTAGTGATTCGAACTACGAACTTATCAATGACAAGGATCACAAATTATTCACATCTTTTATTCAACACTCTTTGATGTACATACAATACAACTGCAAAGGCAACACAACTAGACACAAAAATAAAATAAAATAAATAAATAAACACATCCCAAGTTTTATAGTTTTATGCTAAAATTTTACAAATTTGTGAAATGCTTCTCTCAGTCGGATTTTGCTGATGGCTATCTTTACGTACAACAAATCCATTGCGCTATTCCACAACTTGAAAAATGCAATCCTCCACGATGTATTGAACAACAAAGATCCACGTAGTCCCCAAAATCCGAAAATAAACCCAATTGCAATGCTAATGTAAAATCCTTCACCAATAAGCTTGTCTACCTTCTCAGAGTTTTTCATCGCATTAGCATTAGCATTACCAGTGATATTAGGGTCTTGGGCAATTTCATCTCCTGGACATGCTTTTGTAAGTGGAAGGCCACAAAGTCCAGGATTTCCCTCTAATACAAAAGCATCGATAGTTCATAAATGAATGCTTTGTGGAATTCTGCCCCGACAAGTTATTGTACGATAAATCCAACACCCCAAGTTGATCCAGTTTACAAAGACCAGCAGGAATACGACCATCAAAGTGGTTTCTTGATAAATCAAGAAAATCTAAAGATCTCAGTCGTCTAAACTCTGAAGGAAGGAATCCAGATAGGTTGTTTCTTGAAAGGTTTAACCAAACCAAAGTTACGAGACTTGTGATTTGAGCAGGAATATTGCCAACTAAATTGTTGCTTGAAAGATCAACAAGTTTCACAAGTTTTAAGATTATTTATATACTCAAGCTCTTATTTTCTGAAAGAACAATGAAATGTATGAATGTACAGTTCCTGAGCGATGTTGGAATTTCTCCAGTGAAACTATTATTTTGTAAATGCTACTACGAAAGGACATTTACTGAAGGGATCTTCCCGGAGAAATTGTTATATCCAACTCAAGAAAATTAAAACTAGACAAACTTGCAAAACAATCCGGGACCTGTCCTGATAGTAGGTTGTTCGAGAGGTCAAGATAATCCCAACTCATAAACTTATTGCATAGAACGGTAACTGGCCCCTGAAACTTGTTATTTGATAGATCTAGTCCAAGTTTATAAGCGTCAGGAGGCAAAATTGGTAATGAACTATTAAAATGATTAAAGCTCAAATCTATGAAAGCAGAAGGAGGAAAATTTGATGACAAATCAGGAAGGCCGTCATGAATGTTGTTGTGGGATTGATTTATATAATTTACCTTTAGAAATAGTTCTGTAAACGAATAATTTAAGGTGTCTAAAATTCCAGCATCAGAGAAATCAAGATAACCTAATTCCTTTTGTGATCCAAGCCAAGTGGGGAAATGAGGACCCACTTTGCAACTCTGCACTGATATATAACTCAGTTGAAACGAAGGATTCCATTCAGGGTTGAAATTGAAAGAGAGACGTGGGTTGGAAGACAAGTCCAAAAATTTTAGCTGGGGGAGATTGAAGAAATGAGTTTCAGTAATTGTATCTTTAAAGTTGTTTGATCCAAGATACAGAAACCCAAGTTTGGAAAGGTTTCCAATGCCTTGGGTAACTTTCCCATTGAGCATATTGTTATGAAGATCTAATTGTGTTAGAGAAGAAGATAATGCAAGATGAGGCAGTGTCCCAGATAGTCGGTTATTAGACAAATCTAAAACCGTTAAACTAATAAGGGATAATTGTAGCAGCGATACCAAACCTTTCATTCCACCTTCTTCTTCTCTATCCACCCCCACACACCCACACTCATACCCAGACCTACACCAAATCTGGCAAATCTTCAAACCCCAAAGGATTTCACCTATGTTATCATCTTCTTGATCTTCTGGTGGAAGCCAAAATTGAGCATCCATTTCATCCGACATCCCAATTTCTTCGTCAATAGATGAACCAACTCTTTCCACATCATTTTCTCGTCCAGCCTGAACTCCACAGCTTCCTACATTTTCTATACCAGTCCGATGGAAACCGTTCAATTCAACTGATGAGTTTGAATAATCCAGATGACCTTTTGGACCAGAAACATGATCTTCTTGACTGTTGTTCGTGCTACAGTCTTCTTCATAACCACTGATAGAGAACATAACAAAACATAGAAAATATCGAAATAAGTAGAATTTGTGTTGTTCCTTTTAGTACTCAATTAAAGTTGTCATCTCTGATAGTTCTCATAAAATAATGCATTCGAGAGGATAAGGAATTGCACGACATGGAACATAAAAGTTCCTGAAACAAATAGGACACACGTCGTCCGTTGGTGGAGTCTCCATAGTAGTTTCTTGTTTATTATCTTCATGTATTTCTCCTCCTCCATTCTTACCGGCCATAGGCGGAGAATCCAAGTTAGGCTTTAGGGTTTGTAGGTGATTTTGGGGGAAGAAACGCGTCAAGGATTCCATCTTGATTGGGATTTTAACTGAGAATTGTTGGTGAAATTGAAGGACTAAATTTCTTGCTTTTTGATTCTTTTATCCTTTTCTTTTGATTCCCAAATTCTAGAATTTCTTGCTTTTTGATTATGAAGATTTGCCAGATTTGGGGTGAGGGTGAGGGTGAGGGTGGGGGTGGGTATGTGTGGGGTGGATGGAGAAGATGGAGTTGGTCTTTAGATTTTAATTTTAATTTTTTGATTTCAGTTATTTTATTATTTTAAAAATGTAAAATTTGATTTTGGTTATTTTATTATAAAAAAAATGTAAAATCATCATTTTAACCTTTTAAAATCAGTCAAAATTATTGTCAATGTTAACTATCTTGTCAACTAACGGTCAAACTAACATAAACCATCAATTTAAACTTCAGCTGCAACATTTGAAATGTTTGGTATCATGGGTTGCACGAATGAAAGGTTTGGACAATGTCTGCTACTTAATGAAAGGTTTAGTATCGCTGCTGTAATTATCCCAACCAATAATGCTATTTAGTTCTACTGAAGTTATAACTCCTGGTCTATGTGTTGTTATGTGATAGGTTAAATGAATGGTGAAATTAAATGATCCATTTAATTCGACTTATTATTTAATGTCACATTAGCGTCACATAAAGTGGTGTTATAACCCCAATAGGAGCTAAATATCATTACTCATTTCCCAAAGACATTGGAAAGCCACCTTCAAATTGATTCGCACAAAGAGAAAGATAAGAAAGGGACGGCATGTTCATAATAGCATCAGGAATGGTACCTTGTTATTTGTTGAAACCGAGGTCAATTACACTAACGCTACTACTGAAGTTAAATAACCAAGGGAACACCAAAGAAGAGGAGAGGTAATTTCCCTTGAGATTTATGGCAGAAAGAGAACTAGAAGCATTGATCATTGTAGGTGAGGGAGAGACAGACATTTTGTAAGTTACAATATGTCAAACACTTCGAGTTGAGTAAGCTTTGCTATTGTTTGTAACCAATTGGTTGCCATTGTGAGGTCAACTGAGCTCATGATTGATAACTTAATGAATGATGTCGAGAAAGCCAATCGAGATTTGTGCTAGCTAGCATACCACCATCTGTGTCAAGACCAAGAAATTGCAATTGAGAAAGGTTTCCAAGATGGCGGGAAATTTCTCCACTAGAATTAGAATGGGAAATATCAAAATATTGTAATTTGCGTAGGGAGCCAATGAATTGTGGATTCTGATACAGTTGAAATCATTGAAACTGAGGTCTAAATGTTTCAAATTTTGTGTTTCAAGCAACTAGATGCTAATGTTACCTCTTAGAGGCACAATAGCAATACGTTTTTCTATATTCTCGTATGGACCATTCAGGTTCAACTCGATAATATGATTAGTGAGGTTATTGCAATGGACACCTCTCCATTCGCAGCAATCCTTTTTATCTTTGTGGTTTCCCCAAGAAGAAAATCGACCTTATTCATCAATTAATTCATCTTTGATTTTGAGAAGAGCTTCTCTCTCTTTCTCTAAGCACCTCTTACCATCTTTCATTTTTTTAGAGTGCTCACAAGTAGCTCTCAAGCTTAGTATTAGTACAATAACTAACAAATACTGGGAATGTTGAAAGAACTTTATCATTTTGTAACTAAGAATTTTCTATGACTTGGATATAGGGTTTGGACTCGAATAAAAAACAAAGTTGGATGACTTGACTTGACCCATCGTCTTGTTGGTTTTTAGGTTTGGAAAATAGTATCCACGTACTTGTGTAGATAAAAATATATAAATAAAAATAATATGCTAGTAAAATTGTTAAGTTTCATTTTTATACATTTTTCGAGTATTATATGTTAAGAAATAAATTCCATGTCGATTGTAGCTAAAATAAATAATTAGTATACAAGGGTTTAAGCTACTCAGAAGATGAACCTTTTAAGACAATATATATCGGAGTCCATAAAGCTCAAACGAACCGTTCGATCCATCTAAAGTTCAGACAAGCAATCAAATTCAAGATTAGTATTTCTAAATGGGTCACAATACACTTCGTATTAGTAATAGATAAAATAAATGACCAATATATAGGTGTCTGAACTATTTTTTTTATAAAGTTAACTTTTAAAGATAGAATATTGAGCCTTCATATTATTCACCTTGATCTATGAGGAAATGAACTATCTTTTGTTACTCTATGTACAATTTTGCAAATCAATTTGAATGCACTCACAACTTGTTTGCTAACATGTACAAAATCCAAATTAAGGCGACACTACGACATGCACTTGTGCAACGAATTCTTTGTTAACTCAAGAGAACAATGCACTGTGATAGTCCAGGTTTTTGTGGTAGGTTTACAAGTTTAAATTTCAAAAAATTAAATACATAATGAAAATTTTTACTTGATTTTTCAACTTAAACTTCAAATGTTTCATAATCATTCAGTTAACACGAGAACTTTTTTAAAAAGGAAGTTGAAGCTAAACGCAAATAAAGATGTACGTCGCATGCACTTTATTTAGATTCTTATTTGCGTACATATTCACCAAATGTAAGTGATTTTAGATGTAGTAATGGGTCGGAGAGCTTGTTGGCTCATGACAACTTGGTCCATTGACGATCCATGATTACATTTAAATGACTTTAGGGTCGAGCTGAGCTCGAATTTTAGTTTGACAAGTTGAATTGAGTCTATACGAATAAGAGAAACTATGTTATAGCCATTTCTGTACATTCAATGTACTCTACGAGTCCTCAACTTATGGACTTCATGGACTGACGATTCCATGGGCTAGCCGTATGAGCCCCAGAGCCAGTACCCACCAAGAAAAGGGTGGTGAAGGTTTTTATTATATCGCATTTAATTTATTTTCATAGTCTTCAATAAATTGTATTTACCTCTACCTCTAACATAAATAAAAGAATGACTTTTGTTTCTACTGTTCATAAGCCGAGTTGAGCCGAGCCAAATGGCTTTATGGCTCGGCTCGGCTCGGTTTTTTTTTATTTTTTTATAATGTTTGATTAGTTTTATTTACTGTTTACAAGTCAAATGGCTTGACGGCTCGACTCGATTAAGCGTTTTTTTTAACGTTTGATTCAGTATTTTAAGTTACATATATTCATTTTAAGCGATTTAAAATTTGTTGAAAATGTTGAAGTACGACCATGATAAATATATAATCAATAAATTTTAAATATTTTTAACTTACAAATATTCATTTTAAGCGATTAAAAATTTGTTGGAAATATTAAAGTGCGGTCATGACAAATATAAGATCGATAAATTTTAAATATCAAAATAATTTTACATTAATTGTGAAACGCAAAGCCGTTATTGTTATGTTTCTTTTCAATCTCAACCTCTTTCCAATGTCCCTTTTTCGAACTTCATCTTCCTATAATTTTTCGTTTGATTCGATATTTCACGATATGAATATCCATTTGGATCGATTTCAAATTTATTAAACTAACTTAAAATGTGATAATGATAAATATATTGTCGATTAAGTTTAAATATAAAAATTATCTTAAATTATTAAATGTAAAATCATAATCGTTAATTTTTCTTTTCTATCCCCACCCTCAACCTTCATGCTCACACAAATTTCTCTCAATTTCATTTTTTTCAGTTTTTACGTTTAGTTCAATATTTTACACTACAAATGTTCATTTTTAGCTATTTAAAATTTATTCAATAGTTGAAAGAGCGACCATGATAAATATATGATTGATAAAGTTTAAATAACAAAAATTATCTTGCATGAATTATTACGCCACTTTTTTTTTAAACGTTTGATTCAGTATTTTAAGTTACAAATATTCGTTTTAAGCGATTTAAAATTTGTTGGAAATGTTGAAGTGCAGTCATGATAAATATATGATCGATAAATTTTAAATATCAAAATAATTTTACATTAATTGTGAAACGTAAAATCGTGATTGTTTATATTTTTTTTTAATCCCAACCTCATTCCAATGTCAAAGTTTTGAAAATAAGTTTTAATTCAAATATCTAAATATTATTTTTGTCACCTACCATTATTTCAAGTGTTTTAAGTTTAATGTAACTAATGTTTAAGATAAATATTTCTTTTTTTATATTTACGCTATTATATAGTCAACTATACTATGACATGCGTATTGCATGTGCGTCTTACTAGTTATTTAAAAAAGTACGAGTTCATGGGACAATTCGGCTTGACCCTACACAAGGAGGGATTGACCTCTTGGCTTGACTTGTTGACTGATTGATTGAGTCCAGGTCATCCAAAAGTTGAACCAAGATTACGTGGCTACGTTGTGAGCCGACTCGATTTATTGGCACACCTAAGTGATTTGAAAATTCTGATACAAAAGAAACTTTGAATGTGGCTAAGCTTACAAAGTTTACTTACAAGTAAGTGAGTAAATTATTAATCAATTTAAAAAAATAAAAAAGTAAGTTTTACTTGAATTTATTTAAAATTTAAAAATATATGTTGCAAAAAAATTATGGGTTATTAGCATAAAACGTCTCTACGTTTGAAGTTCAGTGTGCAAAACATCCCAACATTTCAATATTTTGCGTTTTTACCAATATTTTCATGTTTCATTGTGGAAATCGTCTTTTTCATACATTTTCTCAATAAAATGACAATTATACCTTCACATTTAAATAAATAAATAAATAAGAATAAATTGTAACCAAACTACCAAAATTTTCAATAAAATACAAATAAATCCCAAATAAATAATTTAAAAAAATCAAAAATCATCCCCTCTCTCCACTTTCACTCGCCGGAAACACCACCCAACCGCTACCGAAAACCACCATGGTGGGGGTGCGATACAAGGATTTAGAATTGTTACTTATTCATTTTTCATACATTTTTTTTTTCAATTTGTGACGTTGAAATTATCTTCTTCTGATGAGCGTTGGGTGTGGGGATTTTTGGGAAAGAGATGGCTACGCCTTTGCTGTTACTAAATCATTCTTAAAAAATCATGAAAATAATTCTAATTTTTGTGAAATTTTCATTTTCTGATTAATTTTCCGTTGTTACCACCGCCGTCTTTACTGCCATGCCTGCCACCCGGGTACTCGCTTGGACCACCACACTCTACCGGGTTGACGGGTGGGGGTGCCCCTTACTTCACCGTCAACTCCTCTGGCAACATTTCGATCCGTCCTCATGGTGTTGGGACGCGGCCCACCAAGAGATCGATCTCCTCAAGGTGGTGAAAAATGTCTCAGCGCCGAAATCTCCTAGCGGGCTCGAGCTTCAGCTCCCTCTCATTGTGCGCTTTTCATATCTAGTTTGGCGACGACAACAACGATTTGGTGACGACGAGATGGAAGGCTATATGGTGGTGGTGGTTTCTGGTGGCTAAGGAGGAGGTTAGTGGTGTTTCCGGCGAGTGAAAGTGAAGAGAGGGGATGATTTTTGTTTTCGATTTTTTAAATTATTTATTTGGAATTTATTTGTATTTTATTAAAAAAATTGGTAGTATGGTTGCAATTTATTCTTTTTTTTATTTATTTCTTTAAATAGGAGGGCATAATTGTCATTTTATTAAAAAAATGTATGAAAATGACGATTTTCACAATGAAACGTGAAAATATGGGTGAAAATGTAAAAAATTAAAAAGTTGGGACGTTTTGTACACTGACTCTAAATCTAGTGACCTTTTGTGCTAATAATCCAAAAAATTATCTTCGACCCCCGCCCCTCAAACCCTCGTGTCGCTGCTTGACCGCGAATCGATTTGTAAACCCTTTTTGCCCTTTTTATTTGCTTCACGGCTGCAGCTGCAGCAAAATCTGCAGAATCCCAGAATTTTCGGACAAATCCTGCATTCGTCACACACACATGTATACACAATTGAATAAATAAATTGCATATATAGTGCTGTATTAAGAGGAAATATATATAGAGATGGAGGACAAGGGGCACAACGAACAAGAGGACGATGTGTACGGCGGAGAAGTACCTGAAGAAGCATACATGGATGCCGAGTTTGACGGCGATGCCGAGGCCGATGCGGATGAGAACTTGAAAGCTAAGGTATTTTTTACTCTATATGTATATATATTTGTATGTTTATTTGCATGTAAGTTACAAATTGACTGGTGTTTGAATTGTAGGAATTGGAAACTATGAAGAAGAGGTTGCAGGAGATCGAAGAAGAAGCTGGCGCGCTTCGAGAAATGCAGGCCAAGGTGGAGAAAGAGATGGGTGCTGCTCAAGGTATTTCATTTATGAAATTGATGTTTTATATGTCTATGTTAATTCTTGGCTTTTATGCGGTGTAATTGGTTGTGTTAGTTTTGTGATCTATCGTTTTGTGGGTTTTAGTTCCCACAAAATTGTGTATTTTGCTGTTTGGAGAATACAAGCATATAAGGGTTCAGGCTGAGGATATTGGATAATTAGGATTTTATTGTTTTCACTGAATGTGGGCTTAGGTTTGTTGGTTTATGACTGAAGTTTTCTGTAGTTTTAGTTGACTTGAGTTTGAGTGTTCAATTCTTCAGAATTTTCTATTATGACAAATGGGGCTGGATACCACGATTAGCAGTTTCTGTTGTTAGTCTTTCAACGTGGTTGCACTTGCCTAGTTTCTTTCCTAAGCGGCCTTGACATCGTTTGCGCTCAATTTTCACCTGAACGTCACAAGCTTTTTTTTTGCCTCATTATTTATTGATTAGAGCTGATGCAATTAGAACTTGCTCTGCAAAGCTCTTCAAAATCAAATTCTATTGTACAGTCTGTACATGATCTTTAATTGATACAAAATTTATTGTTATCATGTTTTTTTCTTTAGACAATATTTCATACGCTTGGACATTACATTCTTTGGGCATCTGACAAATGTCTCTTACTACATTGATTGCACTCAAATGTAAGATAAGCACGTCTGCTGACACGTATTTGACTATTACTTGTTTGTGTCTGGCACGCCACTGAAAAATAATGCAATTGAATTTGATGGATTCAATATGTTTGATTTATATGTTAAACGAAATCTGTTTTCTATAATGAAAAAGATAAAGTTCAACAATATTATGTATGCTGTACAGACAGTATCATTTGATGTGGATGATGGGATAATTCCTGTCACCTTCTATTCCCTTTTTTTACCATATTTTCAGTTTTATTTTGAAATGTTTTTTAATTAATGTGCATCACGTGGTTAAATCATTAACTTCACGTTTTGTGGGATTTCAAGTGATAAATAAGCGCGTGATATGTTGGTGAAATGCTCGCAAGTTTCTGAAAAAACCTCAATTAAATGTGGAGCCGACCAATGATGTGTTATTCATGCACCTCATAGCGTCTGAAAAATGTCTAGTACACTCCCAAAATGGGCGTATTGCTTTCATGGAAGTGTCTGTGTGATAGTGGAGGGAATAAGAAAATTTCAGTATCAATGTATTTGATTGGAACTGCACTAGAGGTGGGTAGAGTTTCTACTGTAATGCTCCATATAAGAGACATATTTAACTCATTTATAACACTTTGTTTACCATAATAACGAAAACTGAATTTTGAACAATTAAATAAATTTTGTGCTTTTCTTTCTTTCTTCTTCCCGTTTTTCTTTTGAGTGTTTGGGGGGCAGCAGGAGTATATGAGCCAGTTAGTTGATTTATGTTTGTTTACTATCTTCAATCATGTTTTGTCATTGGATTTGGATATTGATTAAATTACAGAATTGTATTAAACTAAGCTTTAAAAACTTATCATTTGTGTGTCATTCATCCCTTGGAGTCAATCTGGAACAAAATAAAAAGTCAGCTGAGCTTCAGTTGGTTGGTTGGTTTATCATCCAATTCTAATATGCAGGAGAAGAAATTCTTACAAAGAGAATCAACTCGGCGTGAAACATGCATACATACCCGATGTATACGCCCACATACAAATTGTGTATACAGTATGTAGAGAAAAATGGAACAAGAAACCTTAGCTTTCAAATCCACATCTCCTACTCCCTGGGCAGCCTGCTAATTTGCTTTGACATATGCTTTGTCGTTTTGCCTTCATAGACTTAACGTTTTTGACATCTTGTTTCCTCTGATGCTCCATCCTTGCTCATTCTGCAAACCACCCTGGATTTTCTTTCCCTCGTCCTTCTTCCTCCCACCC
>CAIGRB010150292.1:50571-62689 GCA_903798255.1 Fraxinus quadrangulata
AGATGAGCTTGTTGATGAACACGGCCGACACTCTTCTTCAGGAACTATAGAAGATAACTTGGATTGCTGTAAATAGAGGTATCCAGTGTCATAACGAAATAAAGCACGTTGTTGTGTTGGATCTTGGTGGCCCATCTGTGCTCTAGACCTCAACCACAAGGATTTTGATCTAAGCACAATTTTTATATTCATTGGCTCCCTTCGAAGATTACATCATCACGATCTTTCATATTCCAATATAAGTGGGCACCTTCTGCATCATCTTGGCAGCCAACCTTTCCCAATTGCAATTTCTTAGATCGGGCACAATTAAGGTTTGATAATAACAGACATTGAACAAACAAAATAGGCCAGATGATGCTGGAAAACCAGCATAATGAATGATATTAAGTTATTTTTTCTAAGGTCGTCGGTCTACCTTATCAAACAAGTCACTTAGGTATTAAAGATTTGAACAATCTTATAACTGAAGGGGACACTAGGTACTGAAACTGCTGCAAATTACATGCTCCATCTGGTTGATCCTAGTATCGACATGCGAAAGAAAAGATGAAATACCCTCTATTTTCATTGTGCCATTGATCAGTTAATAACAATTATTTTTCAAGATACAGATTCACTCGATAGAACTGAAAAGCAGATAAATCAATATAAAGCTAACCGTAGAGTCTTTATAGGCGAGGGCTTCTAGTAGGATTAAGCAAAGAGGATTAAAATTTCTTCATCGTCATGGCCCTCCAAGTATAGCATTCTCAATATCTTCTCTACTCAGTGCATAACTAAATCTCCTTTCAACGTCTTTCTCAAGCTCTCCTGGTCCACTCTTTAGATACCTGAATTCAATTCCAAAGAGCTGTTAGAAAGTTGTAATTACTAAAAATTGAAAAAGAAATGATAGAAGTTTGTTCGACTGGAAAGTAACAAATTTAATGAAGACTTCGACAATTTCAATATGTTGGCACATTAAAAGCAGAAAAAAATAGTTGAGATAGAAAGAAAGAGAAAAGACATTGCATCTTCTGTCAATTTACATGTTTGTCTTAAGAAACATCCTTAACTCCATCTATAAGTCTTTCTAGCCAGTCTCAAACCAAGATAAAAGCGAAGAGTTGATAGACTTTATATTATAAATGACCATCTTGGTTTGCTCTTTCTGAAAATACTTTGAGTTGAACAGAGCCCATTAGACTAGGGATGAATACAGTTTAGTTTGGACGGTTTCTAAATTATTTTCAAACCAACCAAACCAAACCATTAAATATATTGGTCTAAAATCCCAATATAGTACTTCAATTGAAATATTCTAAATATAAACATTAACATACTAATATATTTGTCTCAAACAAGCTTAAACCAACACATTTATACAAGGTTCAAACATAAAATTTAAGCTTATAAATTCATTATTTTTGAAATAGATAAGAAAAATATTGACATAAATCATTATTTCCTTAAAGAATCAATAGAAGCAGAATAGCAATTAAATTTGTTGAACTATAACTTGAACTAATATAAAATAAGTAATTTTTATTTTAAATGAATGAACGTTTCAATTTGGTTCAAGCAATTTTAACTATTAAAATCTAAACCGAACAAGTTACAAACAATTTTGTTTGGTTTTAAAAATGTTGAAACCTAAATCGAACAAATTCCAAACCAATGGTTTCAAAACCGCGGTTTCGGTTCGATTTGACGGTTGGCAGTTTCTTTTGTTCACCCCTACATTAGACCCTTCAACATTGTTAAGAGTAAATCACAAATTAAAACAATAACCAAAATATATGGGCTTGAGCTACTCCTTCTAATAAAGTTGACATTTCAAGATGAAAACCTAAATCAGTAAACATCATAACATTATCATATCACTTACCACACGATCTTCCAACTATCGACAGACTAAGCGCTTCTTTTTACTTGAATAACCTTTAGAGATGAAGAACTAGATTGCAAATAGATAGATAAAGTATTTTTATAGCCTTGTTATGACACGAAGATGGTCCAAGAGACAAACTTAACAGAACAGAAAGATATACTATCCAACAAAGGAATCCCAGACAAATGAGCAGTTGGACTATAAACAAACAAATTATGGATTCTCAACTAACAAAAAGGATAAACTTTAGTTCATTTATAAGGGGAAGTGCATCTATAAAATCTACATGCAAAGTAAATGACATGAGGAGGAGGAAAAGTAAAGAAAACACTAGAAGGATGGACAAAAAAAATTCGTATCTTTTTGATTAAGTTGGATAGAACTTAAGGATTCAATAAACATAATTGAAAGACAAAAGCTGTGGATAGTATCTTAGTTTTGTAGATTTCAACGGAATAGACAATTCAATCTTAATCTTAGTGTTACATCAAGTAGTTTTTCTGGAAGACTCAAATTATGGAACAATTCAAAGCCTCTGGTCAATGTGTCTTTAACTAAATCTTTTAAAATGATTGGCTTCCTAAAGGCGTTCAGAATAAGTTGCATTAGCCATGTGTACTGCTCAACTCCTATTAATCTACTCTATACAGTGGTTGGATACTTGACAAAAATATTGTTTAGAATCAAGCAATAACAGATTGCAACTTAGAAATTGAACAGGTGTTGTAATCACCAGCATAGTTGGCACCATGGTGCCCTGCAACCTAACATTTCCTCTTCCTTCTTTTTTTTTTTTATTAACCGTGAAAAATTTGTGATCAATAGATCTTCACATGTAACTCATTATACAATGCCATTGCAAACACTATGCTGGATGGTGTCAAGGTCCTCAAGGTAAGATAAGTGTTCTCAAGTCCTAATCCCTAACTTTGAGAGCAATAATAAGCAAGCAGAAATAAAAAAATAAAAAGTAAAAAATCATAGAGAAAACCTAGATTTAAAGTAGTTCACCCCCAATATGAGAGATACTTCCACTTGCCACCGCAAGTTTTCATTAAAATAGACAAGCAAGCAAGGAAGCAATTTTTACACATAGCTATATAGTGGTTAACCCACAATATCAGAGCTACTTCCACTTGCCACCGCAAGTTTTTACTAAAAAAGCAGCACACTCGAGTTGCTATAGATATCTTTGATTATGGGTCGATCCACAATCATGGATAAGTCAACAGTATAATTACGCTTGACATAGTGCAACATAAGAAAGTCCAGTAGTTGCCGAATGCTTTGGTACTCTATAAGTTCTTCATACCAGATTTTATGAGCATTTCTTTGATGCCAACTTGCTAGCTTCTCTTTACAACTATGCTGTTATTTTATCTGATCCTACACTGTAGAGACTAGCAAAAGCAAATCCTCCATACATCTTCGCCTATCAACAAGCCAAAACCCCAAACTTCATTAAAATATCATGTCACCCAGCAACCAATTAATTATCCAAAAACCTTAATTTTCCCTTCCACAAAAGTAAAAATAAATGTATTGTACTATTTTCTTCTCCAGTTAAAACAAATGCTGGATGATCTAACCATACTGCTTCAACTTGTAATTTTAACACCAAACTTGATTCCAGAATCCAAATTCTAATAATAATAGAAAATAGTTAACCAGTCAAACAACATTGCAAAATCTCGTTACTGACAATGACGTCTGTTGTGGATTAAAAATTCACAAACTCAATATCACACCCAAATGGACTACCAATTAAGAAGTAATGGTAAAAAAAATCCATTCCATCCGCATAGCTAAATTTAGTCCAAGAAAGAATCTTCCATTACCGTCCAAACAAGAATGAAGAAGCTATTAACACTAGACCTCTGACCTCCCATAACTATAAAAAGATTCTTCTAAAAGCTCTTTAGGTATGCCATAGTATACATGAGAGGGTAATTTCCCAGTTTCAACTACATGTAGAATCGTCAAATATGGACTTAGGCATTAAATGAAGATACATCACACCCTTTGTTGCATTTATTGCTACAGGATAAAGGAGGAAGCAAATTTTGACTGCAACATAATCGTACACTAAACAAACCAAAATACTCATCTCTAACAAAAAAGGGGGACCAAATTAACCATAAAAATTATATGAAAAATACAAATTTTTAATTAAAAAAAAACCTGTAAAACTCCAATCTTTAATCATGAAATGCATGTTAATACGACCAAACCTTATGCAAAGATCAGTGACATCAAGCGAGAGTTTGGCATGCCAGTCAGGTTTCTCTACAAACCAAGCAGCTCTATCTTCTCTACTCTGATAAAACCCAAGACTTCTCAACCATGCCTCTATGCATGGCAAGCTGTGAGCGTATAATGGCTTCTTTTTCTCCGGCAACCTTTGAAGCCACTCATCCTCTGCTTCGGATACCTCTGCTCCTTCTGATGATTTTGATTGAAAAAGGGTCTTTCTCGATGTGGAAATGGAGGATAAAATTTGGATACCTGATGAAAATCTCTTTGAAAATAAAGGGCATGCGGTGGAAATTCTTGGATTGGAGGATGATAGTGTTGAAGAAACTGTGATGAATTTGAAGGTAGAAATGGTGTGCATTATTATTAGTGATTTTATTCTATTTCTTATGAAATTTAATATCTTTTCACTTGTTATGTAGCAATGAATTTGAAGGTGGAAAAACTAGTTAAAAGTTGAATTTACAGTGAGATTTCAAGAAAAAATGGAGAAGATGAAGATAGGGTTTAAACGTCGTCGTATTTCTTGCTATCATTGCGTTTGTCACGTGATTATCACGTGATAGTGCAAAGCGTGTCGCGTTAACTAGGTGCAAAATAGCGGCATTGTAGAACTGTATTCTCCCACGCTTTTAATTTCCTTATTATTTCATTCCCCTTACAAGTAACAAAAAGTTATGTTTTGAGGGGGAAAAAAAAAAATTTATCTTAGCCCTTGTAGCATGATTCTTATTGGATTTTAAGAATAATTTGGACCTTTGGTAAAGTATGTAAATCCCTATACAACCATCATTATTGACTCAATATCAAGTAAATTTTCTAAAATGTTCATTTCTCTTAAATACAATGAAGTAAATGTCAAAAGGATACTAAGATAATTTTGTTTGATTTGGTCAATAAATCCGGCTACCCTTTTATTGTATGACGAGCAGAATTTTGCTAAAAATATTCAAAAAAAATGGCTTCCAAACAAGGGCTTATTGTTAAAATAAGTAATTTATCTATTTTAAACTTTATCATCAAAAAATTATTTACTTTAAAAATTATTTTAAACTTACCAAACATATCTCTACCCTCTTCATATCTCCTTGATTTCATCTATGGAAAAGTATATCCTACGGAATGTGATGCCATTTTAGTCATTTACATTCAATACATGGGCAATGATGAAAATGGGTCAAGTCCACTTGCTGGAATTTTTTTGAAGAAAACCATTGCCCAATAACACAATCTAGGTTCAGGCCCAATACCCAAGCCCAATGGAAATAACCAAGTGTGTTGCTTTGGACCGTTGGATGAAGATCGGATCTACGGTTGATGGTTTATCCAATTAAATCAGTTGGAATGTCTTTGTGTAGTGTGCTTTTCATTCTTGACTTCTAGCTTTGTACGTGAAAAGGCTTCTGGTTTCTTCTTCGTGATTCTGCTCGTTTGATTTCTCTCAAATCTGATTCTTTGTGAATAGATTAAATCCTTCTTGTCTAGTTAGTGATCTTAGTGAATATAATCTTATTGAATGAGGGTGGTTATCAAGTGGTAGATTGATTTGTTCGATCAAATCCATTGTAGTAGCTTCTCGGTATTATTGTCTTAGGGTTTGGGTATTTTGTGGTCGTTTCTAGATTGTACGACGGGTACAATGAATTGTTTCTGAGCTCATTGTGAATTGATTCAACTGTGTGTTGATTTCTTGTTCGATGTTTTTGATTAATGTTGACTGCTTCTATTGATTCTTGAGGCTCCGAACCTTACAACAACCATTAATCTAACAATTTCTAGTCCTGAAACCTTGTCAACGACGACTGTTGCATTATATAGATATTCTTCTCTCTCAAAATCACTGACAATAAACAACAAATTAAATCTCATTGCTTGCCAGGCGCCAGCAATGTCTACAAGCAGCATTGCTGTGCTTAATGCTCTTGACAATGCACGTATACAATGGTATCATGTCAAAGCGATATTATGAGTGAGTCTTGGCCCAAACTAAACCTAATGCCTATATATACATAGCCATGTGTTTTCTTCTGTGTGTGTGTGTGTATTGTGCAAGAGTGTGGAGAGGAAAGAGATTGAGAGAGGCAGCCAAGAGAAGAAAGAGAGGGCAGCCGGTTTTGGGGTGAATTGAGAGAGATACACCCATTGTTTCTTCTTCTCCTTCCTCCAATTTGTAGCTTGCAAATACCACCACCAAGTGTCTCCTTTGTGGGGGTAAAACTGAGGCAACCAAAGGTGTTAAAGATTGTTGGGTCGAGCCGGTTGATTGGTGGTCGTTTGGTTGATTTTCCGAGCCCGGAATCAAGATTTCTTGAAGGCTTTCGCTACAGTTTGCTATGCAACATGTTGGCACTGTCTTTGCCGGCCTAATGTCGATGATTCTCTCAAGAATTTTCCTCAATAAGTACAAAGGGACTCGATTTTACGATAATGGTATTTTGTATGCTGAGCCTGAGGTAGATTATGTTTGGAGAATAGTTTGATGCTTGGAGCTCTTCCTGCAATTCTCACATTCTACTGGAGGATGAAGACGCCAGAGACGGGGCGATACACAGCACTTATCAAGGGTAATGCTGAACAAGCAGCTTCTGATATGGGTAGATTTCTTGACATGGAAATTTAAGCTGATCAAGAAAAGTTAGCACAATTCAAGGCGGCTAATGAATACCCGTTATCGTCAAAGGAGTTCCTTCGACGCCATGGCCGACACCTAATTGGTACGACGACTACGTGGTTCTTGTTAGACATAGCTTTCTACAGCCAAAACCTGACTCAAAAAGACATATTTCTTACAATGGGACTCACAAGCCAACCAGCAGACGTTAGCGCATAGCAGGAAATGTTCGAGACTTCGCGTGCCACGTTCTTGATTTCCTTTCTGGGGACCTTCCCTGGTTACTGGTTCACAGTCTATTACATGGACAAAATAGGCAGATGTCGCATCCAAATGGTGGGGGTTTTTTTATGTTGTTCAAATTCATGCTTATCCTCGGAGTATATTATCTTTAATTGATAACGGCAAATGACATGGATTTTTGCCGCATTATATGGGCTGACATTTTTCTTCGCCAATTTTGGCCCCAACAGCACCACATTTGTTCTTCCGGCGGAGCTATTCCCGACGAGATTTAGATCCACTTGCCACGCATTGAGTGCAGCATCAGGGAAGGCAGGGGCCAGGGGCCATGATAGGTGCATTTGGAGTGCAAAAATATACACAGGATGGAAAAATTAACAAAATTAGGATAGCCATGATGCTTTTGGCCTTGACAAACTTGGTGGGGTTCTTCTGAACTTTACTGGTGAGGGAAACCATGGGACTGTCACTGGAGGAGATATCCGGGGAGGACGGCAGCCTGAATGAGACAAAGATGCCCACTCAAGTCAGTTCGATGGACGACGAATACAATGCAACCTGATGCCGTGTCGCATGATTCTGAGTAAGTGTACGCCACGCGGTGCCACTTGTGTCGCTAATACGATGTCAAGTTCCTCTAGGAAGTAACGAATTTTTTAACAAAATACATAAAAGTGTTTAAAAATTTAAAAGTATTATTCAAATATTAAAGATATTTATCATTGTAAAAATTCTTTATTGAATTTATTGAATAATTGTAAGTGTAAAATTCATTATGTAATTTCGTGCTAGGTAATCTGATAAATAAATATTGAGCAATATATCAATAAATTCATTATTTTAGTATTTTAGGGGGGACACAAGTTTCCATTATGAACACATCTATGTGTTACACATAGCACAACCCTTTAATTATGTATGAAAAAATTAAATATTACAAACACGAAACCCTGTTATGTAAATAAAAATAATGTACTAAGTATTGAGGATCTTAGTATTTGAATTGCATTTGTTATTCACCAATGAATTGATATGCAATATCATTTATGCTTAGCATAAATTAAGCGTCGATACTTAGCCAATCATTCTTGATTTTGTAATCATGATAAATTTAGTAATAATTGTTAGTCTTAAATTTGTTTATTTTATAGTTTACTAAGTTATATTTGTAATAAAACATTACACTATATAGTAAATTTGTTATTAATATTTCTAGTAATATAGATTTTAAACATTTGTAATTCTCAAATCTTCTTTTACAATAATTCTCAGATTTAAACACTTCCATTAAGAAAGAATTTATAAATATTTTATTTTTATAAATAGATAGAAATAAGTAAGGGATAAGTTGATATAGTAAATCCATTAGAATGTATGACTAAAAATGAAGTTTGATCATTTAAAAGATTTATAAATCATTTATAAAATGATCAAGAGGAGGCTTATTAGTACATCTTTTTAAAATATAATTGATATATTATTCTAATAATATTAGTACATAATTAAATTGATATATTATTCTAATTTGTCATGCGGGTGTTTGGTTGAGAAAATAATAAATTTTAAAGAATGTGTGGTTAAAAAGTGGGACAAAATTTTTGGTTTATGTGCAAAATATTTTATTGTATGAATATGTGGTTGAAAATGAGTATGTAAAAAAATAGTTAGGGAAATAAAGGATGTCAAACAGGGACTAAGGAACAAGACAATATCAATAGAATTTTTTTGACCAATTGAAATCCGTCGGTGTTACCGACGAATTTCTGATCGAAAGCTGTCGAATTTTCAAGAATAATGACGGGTCATTTCTCATAATACAATATTTCTTTCAAAATTAGCATGATACAATGCTATCCTAAGCAAGTAGACGTAATTTAAGAATGACTACAAATAAGTAAATAATTAGAAAGTAGAGGATGAAAGCAAAAATGAAGTGAAGGAAAAAGAACAAAATGATCTTGGATGCCGAAATTGAATGCAGAAGACACGAGACTACTTCATCAATAATTAACCCTTCATTTATCATCGCAACACTATATTACTTTTTTAATGTCGATCAATAGAATCAACCCTTGTTTGAGCCTCATTTTCTAAAAATTTATTTCTCTTCAAACCTATTTTCAATCACTCATTCTTTAATATAACAATTTTACACGTAAATTTATAACTTTTCATATTTTTTAATCACATATTCTCCAAAAATTATTATTACAAAATTTATTTTTTCCCAAAAAATGAACCTCAAACAATGGCTAAATTTAGACTAAAGGCAATGGAAAACTATCCATTTGGTGAAGGATGCTAAATCCAACATTTGATGCGAGACTATATTTTTGGGCTGAAATATTCTTGCACCTTTTATTCCCATAACCTCTGCGCCTAAATCTTGTCCCTTATTCGATGTATTAAACAAACTTGGTATCTAACTATTTAGTTCTTACACAACTCAAGTTGAAAAGTTTCATATGAAGTCCACACGAGTAGCCTTTGGCAACATTCATGAATCAAGATTTCATAGCAAAATTTTCGAGAACATTATTTATCACGTTTTCTTTGAATTTTAAAATAATTTTAAAGTTTGAAATTGGAAGTAAATTGCTCACGTCCAAGACTACGGAATAATTCAAAAGTTATTCTCAAGCAAAAGACGGGATCTTTTCTTTCGATTTTCACCTCGTGGTTCTTTGTTTAATTGCACCAAGTTAGCATAGTCTTTAACCCCAATATCACAAAGCCCTATTATTAGAGCTCTCTTCATCCTTTTCATAGTTAAACTCATCGAGAGGGAGGAGGGACGTGCGGGGTGGGGGATGGAACTACCCCGACATTAACAACTTCGAACGAAGAGAGAAATTATCCCTTATTTGAGCCCCATTTTTTAGAATAGATTTTGTATTCAAAGAAAAAGGTGATTTTTTAAGAATGTGATTAAAACAATTGAGTTTACGTGCAAATTTATTTTATTAGGAGAATGTGTAGTTGAAAATGAATTTTAAAAAAAATTAAATTATCGGACTCCAAAAAGAGCTAAATAATCTTAAAAAGAAGAATATAGAGAGAGTCGAGAGAGGGGTCTCAATCTTGTTTTGGAAAAATTCAAGGAAGATGGACAATTCAGAGGTTACATGTAGGCATATTTCCATAAAAAAAAATGTCAAAAATTAAACCTACTTCTTAGATTAATCCTACTTGTATTCTATGACATTTTACACCGCGGGTTAGAGAACACAGTGCTCCCATAAGATGCTAGTTAATTAATTTCGTTGAAGCTCTTGCTATCCTATAGTCGTAAAAATTCGTCCTGATCGGATGATCAAAAGTACTTTTATAAATAGAGAATAATTGTTTGCTCTCGAATTGAAATCTCAACTTTTCAATGATTATGTTTATCAAAATTATCTCACGAGAGAAGATAGTCTCGTGTTACAATGATCTAGACTCCAGCCAACCCCTCCCGACATGTGATCAAGGCTCCAAACCAATAAGATGTTGAAAAATCCTACATAAAGTGTCACTTTAATAGGATATAATGATCAACAAACTAAATATAGGATTTAGATGACAAATAGTATTATACTTGTTGTCCAGAAACTCTAAAAGTAGGATTATGTGGCAGATTTATGGCTAATTATTTGGGAATATTGGAATTTTGGAACATGTGCAATAACAATTTCAGGAGGAAAATAGACACTTTAAAAAGAAGCCATAATGGGAATCATTGAAATATAGGGACAACTTTTGAATTTGTATGTTATTTGGGATTCAAGTTTCTGGACATATAATAATTGATAATGATGAGACAAATTTATACTTATTTTACTTTTACATATTATAATATAAATTTATTTGTTTTCGAGTCCGATTAAGGCATTTGGTTGGACACCACGCGAAGCCTTGTTAAAGAGTCAATTGCGAGAATATTGTAACACACAATCATTTCAATTTGCTAGTCAATCACTTGTAGAATCCTCAGAGTGAATTGAATCACGTTACATGTACATTTTCTTTAACAATAAATTTGACATTGTGCTACATGTCTTGACACCATTGGACAGTTTTAAAAAAAAATACATATTCCCACCCATTTCTATTTGAAACGCATGTAAACCATAATGTACACAAGACAATGTACAAGTGGTTTTATCCGAGTGAATTATATCCCAAAGCCTGACACCCTTAATGTCATCTAAGCATAGATAAAGGTTTAGTATTGACATGGATAATTTTTTTTTTATCTTATTAGTTAAAAGAAAATTAGTTAAAATTCTTCGACTACGAATAAAAGAGTTGTGAAAATTGAATGTTACAAAATTTTGAACGATAAAAACTTAACTTGAAAATGCACGTTTGGCAAAGCTTAAAAATCTACTTATATGTTTGTAAAAAAAAAAAAATTAAATTTTAAGATAATTAACTTTATGTTGGTCAAAATTACTCACTACCATTAATTCTTTTGTTGTTCAAAATTAATATACTACCCTTTTTTGAGTTTGTTTTGCTTCGTCGTGCTTGTATTTTTAATCCCTTTGAGTTTTGTTCAAAAGTTTTACACGAGAACTTGTGCAAAATGATTGTTCACTACTCAACAGACTTTATTATCAAATATTAAACCTTTTACCTATAATTAAAAAATAAGAAATTTTAATATGTTAAAAAAAAAAAGAATTACTTAAAACTAAGTGTTGCATAGTTTGTATGCTTAGTCAAGCATGAATCTTGATAAGATTTGTGCAGTTTTTAGCAAAGCAAGAATAATGAGAGATTAAATATAATTAAGAGTGTGTTTGGTAGAGATTAAAATTGAAAAATTAATCGTTATTATTGATTTTTATTAGACGAATGAGATCCAATAATAATTATATTTTTAATTTTAATTGACTTTTTACCAAACAATCCTTAAGTTATTGTCTTAAAAAAGAGAAGGGAATTTAATACAAAAGATTATTCCAACTAGGCAGCCTTTTGGCTGAAAAGTCAACATCAAGGCTACCTTCAAAGTCTTTTCTTCACCTAATACAATTGGTCCATGGAAGATTCCAACTTCCAACCAAAATTCATCCTCCAAAATATAAAATGTGAAAAAGAAAATAGAAAATTACAATCGAACCATTTATTTCTTGTTGTAATTTTACAGTCCC
>CAIGRB010150294.1:0-10408 GCA_903798255.1 Fraxinus quadrangulata
GATACAAAGAATATAGACGAGAAGTGAATTCATTCGAAATAATTTATGAATATCTTCCATGTTTATGAATGAATTTCTCTAGAATTTACATGTATTTATTTTCAACATTAAACAATTAACTAACATGCAACTAACGGGAAACGCACGTTAACCACACTAGTTCTCTTAAAAACTTGACCACTATGACTGCAACATTAATGCCTCTGCAAAATTACCTAATGGTAATAATGCTGCTGTCAGGCACATTGGGACATTGAAGTTGTCTGATACCTTGGTGTTAATGAATGTTTTAGTTGTGCCAAGCTTCAAGTTTAATCTAATATCTGCCGGCAATTTGATACTTAAGCACAACTGTTTTTTGGTATTCATCCATTATTATTGTTTTATTCGGGATCTTTTAACATGGATGATGATTGGGGAAGGCAAGCTTGAAAATGGATTATATCATTTTTTAGCAATTTGAACACCAAAGCAGTGATCAATCCCTACACAACTTCCAACAAATTATAACAAATTCCATTGTCTTTCGTAGTTCAAACAATAACTCTATCTTACCTTTGAAATGTAATAAAGAAGGTCTTGTTGCTTGTACTTCAATGAACAATGTTGATCTCAATTAAAATATTGATGTTTGGCATTGTTTTTCGGGATATATTTCTATCTCTAAATTGTCTTTTTTGCATAAATCTGCTCCTACCATTATCTTCGATGC
Organism: Fraxinus quadrangulata; assembly: GCA_903798255.1. Lineage (NCBI taxonomy): Eukaryota > Viridiplantae > Streptophyta > Magnoliopsida > Lamiales > Oleaceae > Fraxinus > Fraxinus quadrangulata. The sequence goes on from CAIGRB010150294.1 coordinate 713, forward strand.
ACATTTACACTATGATATATGTCCTATGGCTAAACAATACAAATTGTCCTTTCCAAATAGTGAAACCAGAACTTCCAAAATATTTACTGTGATATCTGGGGTCTATATTTTGTTCCTACACTAGATGGTTCCAAGTAATTCTTAACTATTGTCGATGACAATAGTCGAATGACTCGGACTTACCGAATGCAAGATAAATCCCAAACCAATTCCATCATCCAAGCTTTTTTCCATTTGATTCAAACACATTTTCAGTGCAATATAAAGGCATTCGATCAGCTCAAAATTTCTTATGACTGATTTTTACCATTCCAAAGGTATCACACACTGATTAAGTTAACAACTTTGTGGTGTTGTTTTACGTGTAGTTGAGCGAAAACATCAACATATTCTCAACATAGCTAGAGCTATTAAGTTTCAGGCCAAATTACCCCACAAATTCTGGGGATTGCATTCTTTCTGCCACACATCTCATTAATCGAACTCCTACCTCCATTCTTAATAATAAATCTCCTTATGAGCTACTTTACCAAACTAAGCCATCTTACACTCACTTTAGAATCTTTGGTTGCCTCGTTATGCCTCCACTCTCAAAAGAAATGAAACAAAATTTGATCCAAGGACTGTGCCTTGTATTTTCCTTGGATATCCATATGGAATGAAAGCTTACAAACTATATAATTTACAAAATGATACCACTTTTGTCTCGCGGGATGTTTCTTTTCTTGAAACAATTTTTCCCTTTCATCATCCTAATTTTCTCAAATCTCTATCATCCTTCACTAATTTTTCACAACAGGATCATATCCTCTCTCCAGTATCATCACACCAAGTAATTGACATACCAATCACAACTTTAGTCTCTGCTCCTATTTCATCTGATCAATATTCCCAGTCCGACTTTATTCCATCTGAAGCAACTTCTCCTTCATCTACAAATGAAGGAACCTCACTTGAAGTTAATCCATCTGAAGTACCTTCCTTATCATCTATCATACCAATCAGTATGTATAGTAGGCCTAAACGAAATCCATCATATCTGCTAGATTATCACTACAATTTGGTGTCTCAGGTGCCATTTTCCCAATCAAATTCCATGGTAAAAAGATTTGAGTCTAGAAGACAGTACCCTTTATCAAACTGTTTGGGTTATGATTTGTTGTCTCCGACATAAAGAAGGTACACACTGGTATTATCAACTGTCTATGAGCCAAAGTCTTATGCTGAAGCTTCTAAGCATCTAGGCTAGTGTAAAGCGATGGACACAGAGTATCAAGCCTTTGTTTCCAATAACACTTGGGCTGTTGTTAGGCTTCCTATGCACAAAAAAATTGTGGATTGTCAATGGGTGTTCAAAGTTAAACTAAATGCAGGTGGGACTGAAGAAAGGAAAAATGTTCGGCTTATAGCTAAAGGTTTTACACAACAGGTTGGTCTAAATTATGAGGAAACATTTTCACCTGTTGCTAAATTGGCAATCGTGAAAACTCTTATAATTGTTATAGCTCAAAAATAGTGGCATCTCCATCAACTCGACATTGATAATGCATTTCTACATGGTGAACTAGATGAAGAAGTGTACATGTTGATGTCACTGGGTTATGAGTAGCAGAGGAGAATGGAGAAAAAATGGTTTGCAAACTAAACAAATCCATCCATGGACTCAAGCAAGCATCACAACAAAGGAATGCCAAGTTGACTTCCTACATTATATTTCAAGGTTTTAGTCAATCAAAATGTGATTACTCCTTGTTTAGCAAATAACATGGATGTTCGTTTACCGTGCTTCTTATCTATGTGGATGACATTATCATAGGAGGAAATGATTTATCATATATAACAATTCAAGAAGAAATTGAATGATCAATTTAAACTAAAGGACTTGGGAGCTCTAAAGTATTTTCTAGGACTCGAAGTAGCAAGATCCTCCAAAGGTATATCTATTTGTCAAAGAAAGTATACATTGGAAATATTGGCAGATACTGGTTATCTTGGGGCTAAACCAACTAGGAGTCCCTTACCACATAATTTTAAATTGAGCAGAGATGGAGGGGAAATTGTTGCAGATCCTAGCATGTATCGAAGGTTGGTCAGAAGGATATTATACTTGATAATAACAAGGCCTGATTTATCATATGTAGTACAGGTTCTTATTCAATTCTTTGAGTCACCAAAATAGCATCATTTAGAAGCAACTCATCATGTGTTGAGATACTTGAAGGGGACACCAAGACAATGTCTATTTCTTAGTAGCAAATCTATCCACACCTTAAAGGATTTTGTGATGCAGACTGGGCAGCATACTTGGATACAAGAAGATTTGTTACAGGCTATTGCATATTTTTGGGGGATTCACTAGTGTCTTGGAAGTTGAAGAAGTAGCACATGGTTTCAAGATCATTAGTCGAAGCTGAATATTGGTCCATGGCAGCTGCAGTTTGTGAGTCAAGTTGGTTGAAGAACATACTTAGTGATCTAAGTGTTGTACATACGAAAGTATCTTTACTTTTCAGCGACAATCAATCTCTTGTACATATAGCTAACAATCCAGTATTTCATGAAAGAACGAAACATATAGAAATTGATTGCCATCTTATGAGAGATAAAGTGCAAGTAGGAGAAGTAAAGATGTTGCACATGGCGTCACAAGATCAATTGGCAGATTTGCTGACTAAACCTTTAGGGGGAGCAAAATTCAAATCATTGTTAAACAAGATGGGAATATTGAACATACATTCCCCATTTTGAGGGGGAGTAAGTTGTATTAGCATACGTGTATTTAAGTCCTTGTACATATTTTTTTGTTAAGTTTCAGTTAGTCTGCGTCTGTGTATATATAGGTGGATGCTTGTGTAATTTGCTTAGTGAATGCAACAACAGTTTTTCCCGCCACATTTCCATTCTCTCATTCTAGAAATTTCTCTATAGCAAGCTTATCAAATGAAATCCAGAAAATAGAAACTAAGATCTTTAAGGATAAGGATAATTAGCACAAAACGTTCTTACCTTTCACTATTATTGTGAAAAACGTCTTTACCCTTTTTTTTTTTTTTGGCATTTTCACTCTTATTTCCACATTTCATTAAGCAAAATGTCATTTCATCCATTTTCTCAATTAAAAGTTTTGAAATGTCAAATATACCCCTTTACTTTAAAAAATAAAGAACTAATTGCAATCATAATTCCAATTTTTCTTTTTAAAAAAATGCAAACGAGTTCCAAATAAATTATTAAATGGGTAATTAGCATATAATGTCACTATATTTCACTATTATTGTGAAAAATATCCATACATTTCATTTTTTGGTATTTTTTACTTTAATTACACATTTAATTGTGCAAACCATTCTTTCTATCCATTTTCATCTAAATTCTTAATAAAAGTTTTGAAATGACGAATATACCCTCCTATTTAAATAAAAGAAGAAGAAAATATTTTTTTAGTTTTTAAAAAAAAATTAATTTCTAATTTTTTAAATAATTTATTTGGCACTCGTTTGTACTTCTTAAAAAATTTAGGACAATAGTCAAAATTAGTTGGTTATTTTTTTTTATTTAAATATGATGATATATTTGTCGTTGATAAATTGAATAAAATTGGATAAAAATGATGGTTTATGCAACTAAATATTTAATTAAGGGTGAAAATATCACAAAATGAAATATATACGGATGTTTTTAATAATAATAGTGAAAGACGGGGACATTATGTTCTAATTATCATTTTACTAATTTATTTGGAACTCATTTGTACTTTTTTTAAAAATTGAGACTGGTGGCAATTAATTAATTATGTTTCATGTTATTTTATTTAAATATGAGGGTATATTCGTCATTTCACAACTTTTAATTGAGAAAATGGATGAAAATGACATTTTGCGCAATGAAATATGGAAATAATGGTGAAAATACTAAAATAAGAAAGGTAATGTCGTTTTCTACAATAATAGTGAACGGTAAGAACGGTGTGCTAATTATCCTTTAGGAAAACTGGTTTTGTATTTGAACTTTTTTTTTTTTTTAACTAGAACCTTCAGAAAGTTTTGTGTTTGAAATTGACATACATACTTTGATAAAAAGTTCGGGATGATCATTGTATGTTTTTCTATCAATTTGAACATTTATTTATAGTAAATGTACATCACAACATGAGAGGACATGACCATATAGATGAAGAGACCTCTTAGTGTAAAAAACTAACATCTCAAGCCAACTGGCACAAGGCAGCATATGTGTTGCGAGTCGAGCTATGTGCACTGCCACACTGCTACACTGGGAACACCTCCGTCACCAATTTCCCTCATTTTTTCCTTGATCCGTTATCCAATCTACAATATTTAAACAACATTTTCAACAATCCTCCACTTATTCAAATATTCTCCAGTACAACTCAGATTTAATATGGAGTTCATGCTTAAAATAAGGTATCTTTCAATTTGAAACTTACTTTATTGCAACATCATAAAGTATTATCAAAATTCCAAGTAACCTTAAGCTTGAATTCATTATTCCTTTTAACAATACTAGCAATATCACACACATGAACACTCTATTTCTTTTTGTTCCACTCAAATTTCTCTTAATACGTTAGTGGCCATGCACTTGTCCGGTTTATGAGCTTTAATGAGAGATTCAAATTCTCTATTGAGGCGAAACCACCTCGAAGTCACATATGTGAAGTTCTCTAGTATCTTTGTTGCATTTAGATACTTGTACCAAATATTGAACCTCATTAAAAGTTTTAATAAACTTAACTCTCCAAACTGTAACAATTAGCACTTTAATCTAAGATAGGTATATATATGACAAGTGCTAAAAACTATACACTTATCGAATGACTTGTTTTTATCCTTTAAACTCATTTCGTAACGATAAATAGGGTTGCTATCAACTGGTGGATCTATATAGAAGGATTTTCTACCTCAGCCTACTCAAATTTGATCTTATGGTTTATTTCATTCGAATTTTAATGAAAATTTACCTTGACTTCACACAAGTTATTGAAGTTTGAACCTGCGCCATGGTTCAACTTTTTCACATATTTTTCTCAATTTAAGTGATTCAACACAATCAGTTATTTACACTTCAATATTCTTAAACTAGTTGAGGTTTCTACCAGGATATTTAGGAAAATAGTGTAATGATGAGGTCATCTTTGATAATATTTCTATATTTCAATTTACCCCATATTTGAAGTATATTTATTCACTCATTTGGAAAGAAATGAATTTTTTTTTTTTCCAAATTTAAGAACAGTTTGTACAAATCACAATGTTCATAACTCTTTTGAGCTTTTTAAGACTGTCTACTCCTTGAGTACAATAATCTCTATTTGAATTGTCAATGATATGCCCACATTTTAGGATAGTTCCAAGTAATTGATTTTAAAGTTTTCATTCTTTCACTCAATTGAAAAAAAATGACTTCCGTAGTATAATTCATTCAGGTGATCACTAGTTCTATTAACAATTCTATCTCATCACACTAACTAGTAAGAATCAAAATACTTATTTCCTTTGAGTTCGAAATCCTATTCATGGAAGAATCAAAATTACCCCAACTTTTAGCAATTATGAAGAATTTTAAATTGTGAGTTTATTTTGTATTTCACTTGCTATTTCAACTTATGCTATGTCTTAGAAAACCAAGGCCTTGAATATCATTATTTTCACTTAATAACAAGCAATTTCCCATGATACTGGAATTATGTATCATCGTTTCTCATTAGATAGACACTTTATCTACCATCACAAAACTCATCATCTAGATAGATTTCTTTTTTCAATTAAACTTAATACCAAAAACTTATTTTCTATCTCGAAATCAATAATCGCTTCATTTCCTTGTGCATAGATTTCATACAAATATCTCTTGCACAATATCTTGCTAATTTTTAAATTTAAAATAACTAGAACTAACAAAAGTGCAAAATTAAAATGCTTTCAGCCATTGTTTGGGCTCCATAAAAAATGCATAATATTTGAAAAATGTGTAATTAAAAAATAAGAAATTTTTTAAGTTTACGTATAATATTATTTTATTAAAGAATGTGTGATTGAAAATAAGAAAAACAATAATATATTTTTGGAGAATGAAGCCCAAATCTCTTTATGAAATGCATTTACATTCCTATCGTGCATAATAAGTAAAGACATTTTATAGTCTTACAACATAAGAGCAATCTACTTGGATACACAACGAAATAATCATACTAATTATAATGATTTATTTCATCACTTATGCACAATTTAATTAATCAAAACTCTATATTCATACTTAGAAACAATTAATAAACTTTATTTGTTACTAATACAAAATAGATTCATACATCATTCCGAGACATCTCCACATTTTCAGAACATGTATCTTCCAAGAAATTAGACTTTAATAACATTAAATTCCACTATAGCTTCTCTTCTTCATTTTATACTTGAAATTTTGTGCATAATGGCCCGAATTGCCACAAATAAAGTATGGTCCCTTAGGCTTCCTTTTTATTTTTCTAACTCTTAAACTTGAATCTCAGCACCTTAAACTTCTTGAACCCACATTGAGATTTTAACGACGAATTTGGAAATATTAAATTTCTTGATTCTTGTCTCCTTGGGCTTGTATTTATCTTCAAGTGCCATCCAAATCTCTCTTGCTGCTATGAAGTTGGTGTAGACATCATACAACTGCTCAGATAGCGCATCCAATGTATGATCCAGACATTAATTCATCGCGTTCACTCTTCTTTCTTGAGGCCTTCATCTCGTCGGTATCTTTGACTCTAGAATCGAGAAGTGACTCCAACCTCGAATGGAGAATGTAAAAGACATTCAACGTAGTGAGAAGAAACTTGATCAATCTTGCCATAGCGTGAAGTCTGCACCATCAAACCTCACAGATTCTTGATTCATCACTTTGATTATAGACATCATGGATTCAAACTCAATAATGGTAGCACCTCTGTCCCTAGTTTTCCCTCGTTTTTCTTTCATTCATTGTCCAATCAACAATATTTCCAACGGAAGCCACAGACCAGATCTTAGCTTATCGTTAACTACGCAAATACTGTCATAGTTTTTACATTTCACCCCTTATTTAAGCACCGATACGCACTACGTATTTTCAGCAAGACAAAATTAATTATTCAGTAGCTTTCTTCAAATCTAGCAACAAGGCTCGTCCCCACGAAGGCTCCTTCTCTTAAGAGAGCCAAAAAGAAAAAAATAATTTAAATGTTGTTGGGCAAACCGATGAAGACCAAGGATTAGAGGCTTTATTAACTGAAAGAACCTCAAATTACAATATTTTTTTATTTTTTCTAATTTTCACAATTTCTTCCAATAAAAAAATAGAATATTCCAGCGTACGCCACAAATATGTGATCCTTTTATCACATTACTACTCCAGCGTACGCCACAAATATGTGCATACCATTTTTTTATAAATATTTTCTTCTTTCCCTCGCTAAGCTCATGTTCATTTTTCATTCTTTCAAAATTATTTTTTCTATGTATTCATTTTCAACCACATCACACAATAAAATATTCTACATATAAATCCAAAATTTTTCCTACTTTTTAATTACATATTCTCTAAAAATTCACTATCCAAAACAATATTTTTAAAAAAAAAATGACCACCAAATATAGGCTAAATTTTCAGTCTCTCTAACCTCACCTCGGCAACCCTACACTTTAATCCCAAAAATTGGTTACACATCTATCTCCATATGCTATTGTTTCGCGCACCAATTCTACGCGGCAAAGGTTTCACGCAATGCATTCGTCGGCTTATCCCAAGTACCAATTTATAATAGCTTAAACGAGTCTTTATAAGTAATGGGCTTTAACCCAATAATTCACGTCCCAAATAAAATAAATTTGAGTCAATTTCCCAACCATCTCCACCGTGACTCAAATTGTCCAAATCATAGCACGCCTGAACACCCATATCTGCACCCTTTTACTAGTAAGGCCATCATTCCTTAATCGATTATCTTAAGACATAAATCATTTAAAGACTCATTAAACATGACTAAGGTTTGACAAATTTGAACTTCGATATTTATTTTGTTACATTAGCCGTAGAATTCATATTGGCCATTTCACAATCTTGGCTATAGTAGAAGGCTCTCATCAGTGCAGATCCAATGTGGTAGATCTACCTGAAACTATCTTTTATTAGCCTATACGAACTGCAGCATTTCCACTACTACATGTTTGTTCACATCCATTATATCAACTCGTGCGACATATTCATAACCTAATGTGTCCAACTCTCCCAACGATATCAAAATTTGCATCAATCTTGGGACATGCACAACACCCATTAATAATTACACCACTCCATGGCATCGAACAGCTTCACTTTCATAGTTTCTGATTATGAGTCATGAAAACATCGTGCACATCACATGGCTTATAATGCTTAAATCCGAGAGCACATATGATATACACATCCAAAATCCAAGAGTTACTTGGAGAACCTTAATCTATTTAGACAATAAAAATCATTATCAATATCAACATTAACCACATTTGTATCATCTGAGGCCTATAGTTTTGTCAGTTCCTCATTGTTTATTCTTATGTATCATTTATTGAAGCAGTAATAACACCCCACTTCACTGTTAAACAAGATTGGGAACGATCATCCGTCTGACCATATAATTGCTTCTTCAAATCTCAATATCATCCCCCCATCTCATCTCTTATAATTGCTTCTTCAAATATAACATATTTGTTAGAGACCTAGACATGTACAATTCTTCCATCGTTTTTCGTAACTTAGAATGAGATCTCTCGTTCAAATCTAGATATGTTACCTCAAATGCAAAGAGCCAACCAGACGATACTGGTTGTCTTCGTTTCCAATTTTTTCCAATCTGCATCTCTCATCCCTTGTCTCTTATCCTCCAACGTCCCATGCCACCATCGATAAAAACTTGCAGAACAAAAAAGCAAGCTGTCAAATATACTCGATGAGACTCAATACCTCACAATGTGAGAGGTTCTCTTATTACATAGAACCAAAATCACAACTAATTATGGTAAAGTAATCTATCTATATATGGTACAATTATAATTATAATATAAACATCAACAATAATTTTTTACGACCTCCGTAATCTTATTCAATCTCATTGATATCCTTCCTTAAATTGATGCTCATAAAAGTATCAATTTGCAATCATGAACTGACGGCGATGACAATGCTTGTGTCCATGAAGAACAGACCCAGATTATAGCATCCATATACGAAAAGAAATGATGGACGAGAGACCCATGAACAATAAATAATGTAGAAACAGTCAAGAACCACTTCAAAGCCACTCCAAGAACTCACGTCCCAAGAAGAATTTTGACCAACTATTGGTGGTGGAGCGAAATCAGTGTTGAGGTGTTTGGTGTATGTGACCAACTATTTGATTTATTGTGACTAATCATTAAATTATGTTAAAATTCGATAATTTGTGACCAACAAATTTGAAAATATGTGACCGATATATAAACTGTGACCTATAATTTTTTGATCTATGATCAATAAAATAAATTGTGACGTATAAAATTTTTGATTTGTGATCAATTAATTTAATAATATGTGACTAATATATAAGTTGTGATCTATAATTATGTACATGTGATAATTAATTGTATAATTGTGAATTTATTATATTTAAATAATAATTATTTTTAATTAATTAAC
>CAIGRB010150294.1:11210-21659 GCA_903798255.1 Fraxinus quadrangulata
TGACAAACACTCAAAAAGTGACAAAATTCAAAAAAAGTGACGAAAATAAAATAAAAAGTGACACAAATTTTTTTAAAAAAAATTGACACTAACAAAAGTAACAAAATTAAATATAAAATGTTATTGCCTGCACTAAACTCACTGTTTTTCCAAAGACAATGAAATGTGATGGAAGACACATTTTTGAAATGGTTACATTTTGGGTTTTTAATAATGTAATCGATCACTTGCATTATATGTATTTACATGTGCATAATACGGATGGAAAATAAATAAAAAAGAGCGATCCATCCTTGTGCAATATGCCCTCTCTTCTCTTCTCCATAAAACTATAGAAAAACTAACATTACACTAAGCAATACCCCTCATGGAATAGGTTGAAACTGTACAATCAAGAATTGGAGCTTCATATAATCTTGGGTGATCACTCTCCATCCCATAATCCATGGTGGGTGGACGGTACTCCATTTCTTCTTCCTCTTCATACACATATTCAGGTATCTCAATATCTTTTTTCCTCACATTTTCTCACAGATATTCCAACATGTTTACATACCTCACCTTCCAATACCACCTGCAAAATTTAACAAATATGAATTCGACCTAAAAAACTGCTTTGAAATTAAAAAATCTGACATGACAGCTTAAGCTTTACCCTTCGGTCCAAGGAAGATGAGACGGCCAAACGTTGTGAGCCTGAAATCCAGGATGGAGGAAATAAATTGAGTCAAGATTCTCACTAATTTTAACTGGAATTGCTTCATAGATTGATCTCAAAGCTGAAATGCTTGGGAAGTTGTCGCTTCTGCTCACACCAATGTTGACATAAACCATTGAAAATGGGTTTTCGCCCAAACTTGGGAAAATCTCACCCTCAAAGTATTTCTTGAGTGCATCAACATTCAGAACTCTCGCTGTTAACAAATTACGATTGCTAATGTTAATAAACAACAAGTAGAGAGATTGAAAACAAGAATGAATGAATTCATTATACCTGGAAAGTTTTTCCCATTTATGCCAAGGATGGTGAAACCTCGTTTATCTTTGCCTTGAATTTTGAAGATTTCAAGTTTTTTGAAGAGATTTTCTTGTTCAGATTGAGGGAGTATGCAAGGATGAGCAGTGATGGAAGTCATTGCGGAATGTGTTGAGAGAAATTAAAGAATGAATCGTTGAAGGAGAAGCGACTCCTTGACACGGAATAGGTGGGTGGCGGTTTCTGTGGTCTCTGTATTCAGTGGGATGTGAGATTTTGGAGTTTTAGGGATTTGTTTTAGTTTAGGGCGTAATTAATACGGTGATTTATGTGGTGTTTAATTAATTTAAGGTATTAATCTAATTGGGTCAATTTTTAGAGTATTAGGCCTAATTTCCTCTTTATTGCAATTCCAACACAAAAAAGCAGCCCACAGCAAATAGCAGGCCCAAAATAAGAAGCCCAAAATTCCTTAGATTCAAATTAAGCCCCAATGGACGGCTACAAAATAAAGGCCAGCCCATCAATGGCCCAACAAAAGAGGCCAACTAAACAGAAGCAGCCGGTTGCTTCTCGCCGTCCTGCACCCATAAAATTGACAGACCCACATCACAAAGCCATTCAATCTATAAATTCGACCATCGTCCACCTCCCGCCAGTGCCCATACTCCACGTCTACCAACACCTAGCTGTTGCTACTCCCACCCCCACAACAGAACCACAAGATGATGAATTGTCTAATTGCAGATGCCTCAATAACTGAAGACTAAAAGACAACACCCCTGAATAGAACATTTTCAATAAAATCTGATCTTTTCTTCAATTTCAAAGAGCACAGAAAATATCTAAATCGATCAAAAGCAATATAAACGGGAATAAAATTTCAGATCTTTTCTTTCAATATCTCGGCATGAATTTCAAAAGGAAAAACTAGAAAAAAAAATTAAGAGGCTTAGCGAGAGGAATAATTGGCCGAGTTATAGGGAGTAAACAGATTCAAACCAGGGCCAAATACTCGTAGATTATTACTTAGCTTTAAAAAAAATTCTTTTCAAGGAAGAAGATCGGACGTGAGTCCTCCTGCCGTGAGAAAACCAAACTAAGAAAGCGAGAAAAAATTCTGAGGGGAGTATGATACCATATCAAATATGCTTAATAAAACACGAGTGTTTCAATGTGAGAGTTCTCTTATTGAATAGAATTAAAATCACAACTAAATATGATAAAAATAATCTATCTATATATGGTACAATTATAATTATAATATAAACGTCAAATGCAATTGTTTCGCGTGGATAGTTGTTAACAATTAAAAAAGTTCAAACGATTGTGTAAGGAACAAACATTTTAAGATAAAGTCTCAAAAAGTGTCTTCTTTGGCAAATATTTACAATTCGAAAATGAAACAGAATGCCTGCAAGGGGGCACGGCACACGAGTACTGAAATAAGAATTTTAAAGTTAAACTAAAAAATTAAAATTGCATATTCTCTGTTGAAAGTGTTTGATTCGGGGTCCTTTTCTTCTATGTCTTCTCTTCCTTTTATACTCATTTGATAGTTTATTTGTGAAGAACTACTTGGAAACTACTTGAGGTTCTATAACTACCCACTTTCTTTATGTTGACTGATTTTTCGTGAAACTGTCATCTCTAACTGTCGCCATGATTCTTGTTTTTCAACCTCCCACAACTGGGATCCTTGGATCGTGGAGCATGATTGGATTGCTCAATAACTGCTTCAATAAATGTTGTTTTAGATAACCATGATGTCTCATATTTTCCAAGATCCTGGACGACTTGAAGGTTTGGACAAGAACGGGCTCATTCATTCTGGACGACCGCAAGGCACTTCATTCGCTCAGATTTTGGGCGTCTTGTTATAGGGCCTCTTTTGCATTTAAATTTGGGCTACACTTTTTGTGTGTCAACAGAAACTCATTGTATTATATCAACCCACATGAAAGAAAACTGTGATTACAATCAACCCAGTCAAAGCCAATTGGGATAGAAATCACAAAGGATGCAATCANGGTCGACTTGTCAGGTTGGCCGATGACGTTACTTTGTTATGGGACCTCTTTCGCAGTTATCGATGAACCAATTAGGTCATTTGTTCTGGACTTTCGAATTGGGCTTCATTCATTGGACCATTTAAATTTGGGCTACACTTTTTATGTGTCAACAACAATATTTGATGATCTCTGTAATCTTAATAACAAATAATAGCCATGAATTAGAATCAGGTGATGAGCATGAACCAAATGAATATGCAATCGTAGCACCATGTAATTTTTCTGAACAAATCAAGAACAACACTTTTCACTTCCGACGATTTTGAAACCTAACTTCAAAATTAAGTCTCTAACTTAATTTTTGGAGAAGTAAGTTTAGTTAGTGATAAAAGTAATTCTGAAAACTTTATTTTTTTCTTGACAAAATTAAGTAAATTAAAAGTAATTTTTGTTCCTAATTTAAACCATGGTCAAACGACAAACGTGTTTTTGGGTAAAATTCATTTGGCAAAATTTATAAATTATTATAAATCGTCAATTTCATTTTCATTTTTATATATTTATAAATTAAACTGTTTATAAATTCTTTAGGCCAAATTTTTTTTTGCCAGATTTGGATGGTGAGCGATAAGTCCAAAGAAGCCTCTAAGGCCTCAATGGGACAAGCTTCAACTCGCTATCCACGCATATGAGACCCAATATATGATGAGACAAGTCGTATAGATAGCACTAAAATTGATCTTGTATTGTTTACTGTAACACTTTTTCTTTCTGAGAGTTTCTGTTAAAAAGATGAAAACCACATAATTATTATTCTACTTTTAAATAATTTTAAAAACTAAACAATCACCAATAAAATAACCAATTGCACCTTTGCCTTCACAAGATATGAGACAAAAAGATCTAAAAGTCACTCTCAATTTTTTTTCCTTTGATATCAAGATTAGCTGTACAATCTTTGATGGTAAAATAGACCAAAGCACTGTTAGGATTGATATCATTTGTTGTGAAATCAACCACTGACTTAAGATGTTGAAGTTCTATGGTACAATATGAAATATTTAATCAAGAATAAAAAAATAAAGAAGACAAGAATATGACAAAGGAATTAAGAATTTTATTGACCAAGAATAATGGAGAAAGAAAATCATAATGATCCTAAAAACTAGTAATCATATATTTCACAATTATGAATTGTAAAGAAAAACATAGTATTTAAAGGCAATTATGTAGGGACGTCCAAAACCCTAATAGGTGAGTTGTAATTGAAATAGAATGCCAAATATGAGTTAAAACGCAAAAACGAACTTGGGCCAGTAACACAGTCGCTCGAGCGACGTGGTAGCGACAGGTGAGCGACAAGTATGGGGTTGTTTTTCTGCCGGCCTTACTCGAGTGTCCAACTAGCGGTGGGCTAGCGAAAAAGCGGCGACTTTTCTTCCCAATCCATAATTATACGTCTTCAATTCCAATACAAATTCCAACTCCCAATGGTAGAACTTTAACTTGACATAGGACTCCAATAGCATTCCAAACATGAATTTTTCATGACGTGCAATCCAATTAAAATTCTTCAAACACTTCAACAACAGAATTTGGGTAACACCCAAATTTCAACAATCTCCACCTTGATACGAATTCCAGTAAAGAATGAACTGACTTTTTCAACAATATCCAAAAAATTAATTTCTCCAATAAAAAACAAAAATTAAAACTCTACATCTTCCAATGAATCGAAGCACTACTCTATAAAATTATCTCAAATTTCCAAAAAATCATAATGATTTTAAATTAACAAAAATGAGCTGTATCACACCCAAAAACAGAATTAATACCAATTGCTTTTACAAAATGCCCATTGCTAGATTGTACATCTTCTACCCACTTAAAACATGCTCAACAAAATCAACATCCACATACATTTTTCCACTTAGTCCGTTCCTAGCAACTAAATACAATGGCACCGTAGGTGATCATGGCAAAACGATATTATCCATATCTTCAAATTTTCACTTAGTTGTATTCTGTAAATCTGACAATTTATGAGCTCCTAAAGGTATTGTACCAAACTGAATGTTCATCATGGTACTCAACCTGTGCTGACTTAACTCTTCCAAATTCTGCATGACCCTGTAAGATGTATAATTGAAACATTTTTTATCCCTCCAATACAACCGGGCACCTTTACAAACATTCAAGGCTCCACCTCTACCAAAGAATTTATAACTTTTTGAATCAATGATAGCCAAAGTGATGAGATTTTTCTTTAAATTCGAAACATATCGAACTTGGCCAAGTATTCTAATAGTTCCATCCAAAAGCTTCAATTTGATTGTATCAATTCCAGCAACCGGACAAGATGCGTTGTTTCTTATAACCACGATACCTTTGAAAATCATTTTATATGTAGTAAAAAAGTTTTTATTAGGACATATATGAAACACACATGCTGAATCAAGAATCCAATCCTCCTATGGTTTAGATTCGATGTCAGAAATAGCCAAGAGATCTCCATCAATGTTCTCCGCGATGTTTGCTTCGCCTGAAGTATTTGAATTACAATCATCATCTGATTTCGACTTGTTGTCAGAAATAGCCAAGAGCTCTCCATCACTTACAACGTTCTCCACGAGGGCCGCTTCGCCTGAAGTATTTGAATTTCTACTTGCAGCCATCCTTTTTTTTATTCTGCAATTTGTAGCAATCCTGTGTCATTTCTTTTTACAGTAGTTACAAATTTGATTACTAAACTTCGACTTCGATCTACCCTTTCCAAAATCACCATGAGCAACAAGGTCAACACCATCTCTAGCCTCAGAAACCAAATGCTTCATATTCTCTTTTGAATACAAAGCATCATATACCTTATCTATGGTGAGAGTATCACGACTATACAAGATCGTTTTCTAAATGAACAAAATGAAGCAGGCAACGAACATAATAGGATCAAGGTCAAATCTTCTTCATCATACTCTATTTCCAAAGTTTCCAAATCAGCGACGATCTCTTCAAATACAAACAGGTGGTCTTCCAATGATCCTCCTTCTGCCATGCGATGAGAGTATAATCGTTGCTTTAGATGCAATTTGTTTGTAAGACTCTTGGTCATGCACAATTGCTCCAACTTCAAAACGTCCTGAAGAATGGAATTTGATAGATGAAGATGAATGTGAGAAACTGCCCTTTTATCCTTTCGTAATTTCTCCTCCGCGGTCAACGTTGTTGGCATCTTGTCAATTCCCAACAACGCATCATCCAAATCCAGTTGTGCAAGTACTGCATGCATCTTAACCTGACATAACAAAAATCTAGTGCTCCGATCCAAAAGCGAAAAGTCATACTTCATAGAAGCCATCATGAACAAAAACTTCGAACAAATCAAACATTGCGCTCTGCGGAACTGCTGAACCTTGGGCTCTGATACCACTTGTTATGATTGATACCACTTGTTGTGAAACCAACCACCGGGTTGAGATGTTGAAGTTATATGACACAATATGAAATATTTAATCAAGAATAAAGAAGACAAGAATATGACAGAGGTATTAAGGCCCCGTTTGATAACCATGATTTTCCCTCTATTTTCCAGCTTTTGCACCTGTTTTATAGCAACATTTTCTCTAGAAATTTTTTTCCACCTTTCCACATTTTCCAGCTTTTGGAGGAAAACATTTTCTTGTTGTTTTGGTTGGAATTGATTTTCCAGATTTTGAGGCCTTTTTTTATTTTTTATTTTTTTTATTTTTTTTACAATTGGAAAAAATTCTATCAATAATGGTAATTTTTTTTTTTCCATTTAATGAACAATGCAAAACAAAATCAAACGAATGATATTCGGTATGGTAAATTTTTTTTTTTGTTGGCAATTGGAACAAATTTTAGACTCAATGGTAGAAAAAATTATCACTTTCATGGACAATTTCCATAAAAAACGAAGCCAAACGGAACCAAACTTTAAACATTTTTTAGGTGGAAAATTATACCAATCAAACACAATTAATTACAATTCCCAGTAAAACAATTTTTAGGCAATTCAATTCCCTGTAAAATATTTTCTTTCCACCAATTTTCCACATTTGCAATCAAACGGACCCTAAGAGTTTTATTGACCAAGAATAATGGAGAAAAAAATTACAATGATCCTAAAAATTAGTAATCATATATATCACACATTATGAATTGTAAAGAAGAACATAGTATTTATATGCAACTATATAGGGGATGTCCAAAACCCTAATATGTGAGTTGTAGTTGAAGTAAAATATAAAAAAACGAGTTAAAACGTGAAAACGGGCTTGGGCCGGTAACATTATCGCTCGAGCGACAGTCGAGCGATAAGTCTCGAGTTGTTTTTCTTTCGGCCTTGCTCGAGCGTCAAAAAAGCGACGACTTTTCTTCTCAGTCCATAATTCAACATTTTCAAGTCCAATACAAATTTCAACTCCCAATGAGCTACTAAAGTAGAACTTTAACTTGACATACGACTCCAATAGCATTTCAAACTTAAATTTTTCATGACGTACACTTCAATTAGAAAATTTCAAACACTTCAACAACAAAATTCGAGTCACACCCAAATTCCAATAAGCACAAATAAGAAAATTTAAAAACAATTCCTTATTTTGTTCTTATATTGATCGTTGAAAGTTTTTATTTGGACTGTGGAACCCCCCTTTTTTTTTCTTTTTTGTGTGCGCTTGGTTGCGAAACTTTATAATAGTCATCTATGACTATTTTAGTTGTATGTTCATTGTACATTGATGGAGATAAGATTAGACAAAATGGCTAATAAATTTTATTTGAAGTTTTCTTTTCTTAATGTTAATGACACTTGTCCATTTTAGTTTATCTAATGTGCACGGAATGTTTTGTTACATTTGAATGTCTAATCACATACTAAACATGTCTTGAAAATTTTACAAAATAGTTGCACTACTAGAGTAGTAATCCTAAACATATTGCTCTAGGAGCAAGTTAGTTTTTAGCTTTTAAATTGTTGATAGTAGGCGTCTAACCTTACCTCAATGATACTCTACATATGAAAAATTTTACGATGTTAGATTCTGTTTCAAAGTCTTGACCGATGTATAAAATTAAAGTGAGTCATGTTTTCATGAAAGTCACATAATAATTTAATAAAGAGTTGTGTTACGCCCTAGGATTGATGGAATGAAAAGTTGCAGCTAACTTTAGATTTGTCTGAGAACAAGTTTAGACTTAAAGCTTATTTGGAACAACTCAAAATTCAATTAAAATTAAAAATATGATCGTTATTGGGTCTCACTCGTCTAATAAAAGTCAACAATAACAACTAATTTTTCAATTTTAATCAAATTTTAATTTCCACCGAACACACCCTTAATATTATTGTAGTTTCATTTATGTTACATTTTAAAGGATATAAAATTTGATTTCCTGTACTAATTTAAGAACTCAGACCAGATCGACTGGTTTGATTGGCAAACCGGCGTATAGATCGATCTGGTCAGTAGTATAAGGCCACCATGTCAAAGACGGAAGCAAAAAAAAAGGTCAAAATCCAGTTAAATTACGATTAAACCTGATCGGCGTTCGAGCCAAATTGTGGATTCAAACCGCCTACATTTGCTGCAATTTTAATGTCTTCTTTCACCATGCCAACGTCAGAGTTTGTCCTGAGAAGTAGCTAAAATCAGCGTTTTAAAATTCGGATTGAACTCACAGTTCAACTTGAATACATGTTGCCCTACCGTCGATCGTCTATATGGCTCTATTACATTGATCTACAATCGAATCAATAAAAAAATTGAAAAAAAATTCAAATTCATAAAAAACCGCTAACATCAACACATTAGCCCGACTGGCATTGCTAATTGCAAATTTGATATTTTATTTAGGATTTGATTAACCGCTTACTTCATTAGGCTTCAGTTTTCACTTTCTAATTGTGACCTTTCCTCTACCTGATATTGTATTTTCTCCTAATCCTATTATCAATATATCATTAAATTTTAATGATTGATTAGGTGAATACGTTTTCTTTCCAAGCCTCTATCTTGATCGAGATCTAATTTTGTAAGATAATGAAAAAAATCGAAAATATTGATTTTTTCTCACATTATTATTTTGATATCATCTCGAAAATCTTTCATCTTCTTGAGTTTTGGAGTAAATATTGAAAAATAATGTAGAATTAATTTAATAAATGACAATCACTATTACTATTTTATTATATAATAAAATTTTTTTTTATTGTATTTGACAAGAGTTGACGTGTATCGACTCAACTCTGTGCTATCGTTGAACTACTATTCGGTGGCTTAACTTTTCACTCGGCCAAATATCAAGTCGGGAATATATAAGATATTTAATATGTCATTTTTTTCTGACAGTCGATTATAAGTATTCGGAAACTTAGTTAATTGAGAAAATAAATAAATCAATTTACATTATATAAAGATTTCAAATAGGATATTTTTATCTTGTAACATGCCTCAGTTTTCTAAAGTAGAGTTATAAGTTAAGAATATTTTTCATTTAAATATTTGTTTATAAATGAAGGAAAAAGGGTCATATCTTCAAAGCTTTAAAAGCTATACTTTCCCTTTTTGTACCAAAACTCTGAATCAATACGCTGTGCCTACAAAGAAACTTGGGAAATAATTTTTTTTGAAACAATTTTTTTAGATAATTTTGCTCATTATTACTTTAGCTTCACTTTGAATTAACAGAAAATTATATTAACCCCGTATGCTTTGACTATATTACATATATTCCCTTATTCGATATTTGATAATAAAGGAGAGCATGGTGTGATTCGATCTAATTTCAATGAGAACCGCATCAAATCGAATACTAATTGAAATGTTTGCATGCAATCAAATTGTTCTCTAAAGTGATTTCTAGCGGACAAGCCGAACCAAAATTCCGATATCATCTCAAATCACTAGGTACAAATCAAGGATTATGGCACCATTACATGTTGATATACTCGTATTAAGTTAAATGAAGAGTAGTTGGAGTTACTATACTATGTACATTAGGGTTTAACTGGTAGATAATTGGGTGAGTGTTGACTGATGTACACACACACACCACCATAATTAGCCTTTTTGGTTGTATCGTATAAGACGCGGGCATTTATTTATTTATTTTTTTGTCCTAGTGACATTTTAGATATAGTTGTGGCGTCAACATTATTGGTAGAATATATTTAAGGAAAAATTGCAACAACGGTCTCTAATATTTCACTTTTTTTTTTTACACATATTTTACCATAATCTTTAATTTGTACAAATGAAGATTTCAAACTTTTGAGAAATTAGCAACTGAGATCCAAATGGATAGAAATCGTTCATTTGACCGCCAATTGACAAAAAAAAATTGATTTTGACCAAACTTGATAGGGGCAAAATGGTAATCTTATAATTTAAACATAAAATAATTTTAAAAATTAAAAAAAAAAAAAATTTACGTATAAAA